>JADDOH010012463.1:0-93956 GCA_016648135.1 Agrypnia vestita | reverse complement strand
AAAGCCGGGTAATTTTCTATACAAATCTACACCGTTTGGCCGATTTGACTCAAAATTTTTGACTTTGCAAAATAATTGAAGCTTTGTGTCCCGCCAAAAACTTATTTTTAGCTAAATTCTAAACTCGGGCAACGCTGGGTACGAACAGCAAGTATTGTTCATTCCGACACTAAAATGACAAAAACGACACCGGCTTGAACGAAATTTTCAGTAAACCGACTATAATCAAAGTTGATATTACGGTCCTAAGATGATTTTAAATTTAAAAAATTGATCATTTTTATACGATTTTTTTTGCGTAGTGGGACGAATCATCTAATTTTCTATTATCTCTTACGAGAATATTCGCTTTGACATACAAGTAAGTTACCGGAACGAATTTTACCCCCAAAGGCAAGGTTTAACCGTGTTAGGTTAGCACCCACAGAAAAGCCCAATGAATCAAATCTGGCGAAACCATATTTCACCTAAAGTATTGTTTTCTCGCAATACATGGGGCGAAAGGAAAGTACTTGATGGATCTAAGGGCCCATATCCATCCCACGGAGGGTATATTCCCACGGTTTATGGCGTGGTTTTATGGCCCACCATAATATACCACTTTCTCATGAATGACAGCACTCGCTCCGCCCTTCTGAGGATGACTGGCTGAGCACCACTGTTGAAAAAAGTATTAAAATTAGACACTTTATTATTAACATATTTTTTCATAAAAAAGTCAGATATATTTACTAATATTTTTCTTATTAAAGGGGTTACCCAGTAAAATAAATTATATTTTAATATTTATCTAAACACTAGCTGCAAACCGTCAAAAATGACGGAATATTGGATCGCGTCTTTGCTTAGCCCTAGTATATAGTAGAGAGGCGGCCGTAGCAATATGCGTTGAGCGGCCGGTTTGCTGGCCCGGCGTTCAAGGCCTACGGCCGTTTAATTTCATTTTTTAGCCGTGAATTCGAACGAAATTACGGACGTTGCACGAAGTTACGGGGACAGACAGATAGACAGACGGACAGACAACGAAATTATTATGTTTGTTTTTTATGTACTCTCGGTATAATACTGCGTTTAATTTTCATACTTATCTGTAGGTACATGCAAAAAAAATCAAATTAAACAATTTTTAAATTTTCGTAGGAAGCAAATACTTGGTGGTGGGAGATTATAATTAAATAAATAAAAATAACTTAGTTAAACACCACATATATGTATTGTCAAATCCGACCAGGTTTACGACCGTAGCTTCTTCAAGGAGAATTTTAACTGCCTAAATATTCAAAAATTATGTGCTCATGTACTAGTGTTAAAGGACGGAGTGCCAATAGTGGGGGTAAGGGATGAGAATGCGCAGGGAATATTACTATTAAGAGGATACATATAAAGTACACTGCCTCTTAGCAACTCCCCTAATAGACTGTTGTAGCAATTGGTCATATGTAGTGTCTTGTAGATAGTAACAAAAACATCGGGGTCTTCTTCTTCTTCACACTATCCGTGTGATGTTAACAGACAAGCTACATCAAAGTTTGCATTTTTTTTTCAATATTTCTCATCTATCTTCTATAAAACGTTTAAGTATCATGAAAGTAACTTACACCGAATATTAGAAATTGATTCGCTTTGATACAAGTCAAATAAAATGATTAAATCCGTGTACAAATTTGAATCATACTTTTTGCATGATTTTAATCATTTTATTTAATTTATATATTGAATATTTATATAATTAATTATTTTATTTATATATAAAGGAAATGAATTTTTAATTTTCGATATAAATTACTTTCATGATGGTCTTAAGTCTAAAAATTTAACAAAAGAAATGTCAGAAATATTGTAATAAAAATGCAAATGATGTCGTCTACTTCCTTAACTGTTGACAATTCACCCAAAGTATAAAGAACATTTAGAATACTTTTTATTCAAAATGTAATGAGGAAGACCCCCTTTTGCTACTACCTACAAGACATACTGTATAGTGTTGATTTTTAGTTAGAAATGAACGTATTGATTTTCAGGTATACTTTTGATGTCATTAAATACAGGGTATAACAGAGCTTGTCCGCAATACTTTATAGGTGTATACTCGTCGTGATTATGAGTCGAAAATTTTCAAGCAACCATGACCTATACAAGCAATCAATAGTTATGGATTTATGCAATATCAAAGTTTGCGTTTTTTTTCAATATTTCTGACTTACTATTCACAAACGTTCAAGTAACATTACAGTAACTTATATCGATTACGAAAAATTTAATCGTTTCAATAAAAATGAAATAAAATAATAAAAACTCTGAAAAAATTCGAATTGGAATTGGCAGGTTTTTATCATTTTATTTGTAAGTATAAGAGACGTGTGTCATTTAATAATCATATGTAGATATCTCCTTTTGTATTATTTCTGAATTACTTTCTGAGCAGCATGAAATCACCGTCTTCCCATTCCATATTTCCCAGAGGGGTTGGCAGAGAGGATAGAATGCCACGATCCTCTGTCCTGGCACATCACTTTCACTTCGTTCACTTTCATACATCACAACACGCATGCTCTTCGGTTGTTGAAGTTTCCAACAGGGGCATCTTCAAGAATTTGATTTATCTAAATTTACATAAATAATTTTTATAAAATCGATAATTATATAATACGAAGTTAACGTCATAAACCTTGAAAATATACAACACAGTAAAATTAGGTAGCATATTGCCATAGCTGTCGGGGCATTATATTAAAAAAGTAATTTACAGGTTAATATATTTCCACAATAAGGTTCGCTTCTCAGGGATGCTGTAGCTGAAATCTTCGAGATGTTCTTGGTATTTTTAATTATAATTTAAAATTCCCTGAATAAATTAATTAAGTAGCTTTTCGAGTGATCCTTAATAGGGATGTATCCGTCGCAGGTAGGCCGGAGCTGAAAAACCCTTTAGCTAAAGTGAGACCTTAGATCTCCTTCGATGTTTAACAAAATACGCCTCTAGTTGAAATATCAGGGCATGCTTTTCGATAAACTCATTTACCGGTAAATATAGCTTAATTCCTTTACCGAGGCATCGGTAAATTCCCTAAATTATTTGTTACAGTATTTTTACACTTTCATAATAACCGGTTAATGAGTTCAGAGTTTTATCGGTAATACAATTTTCTGATAAATTTGCCTGCCCTTGTACAAGGATACCTTTGAATAATTATAATATGCTTCATATAATTTAACCGGTATTTTGAAAATGTTTCCTAAAATTTATTACAGTGAATCCTTGGAATTCGATTAACTCGGTCGGCGAATGTTTCACGAGACAAGCAAAATTTTCAACTATAATGAGCGCGGTTTCACTATACGAGTAAACGCGTGACGGTTAAACAGTTATTTTAACCGGTTACACGTGGTATTGTTATTTTAGATTGTATCGATGATAGTATTCAGGAAAGCTACCTGTCTCTGTTAAATTATTGTTGTTAAATATTTAATACATAACTCTTAATTCTGTGGAAACAATCAATCCTTTATGAACAGTTTGGAAACCATCGAAACTCAAAAAAAATAAAAATAAATTTAAATTCTCCCTACTGCTCCGCAAACCGACTCCTCCACTCGAATAAGATTACAAAATTTCTGTATTTAGGTTAGTTATAAATTACACCTGATTGTGAGAGGGACTACTCCTCTCGAAAATATTGTTGTGATAAATTTAACTCAACTTGTGTGCATTACAATGTTTAATTTAGTGTAAATCAAAGGTCGATTAGGTAGTCCTTCGTAATTAACATTTTGTATTCGTTTCTTCCGTTTTGGAATTCTTATTTCTTTTGAATTTCTGCTATACAGAGTCTCTCGTAGCTAGTAGAAACAAGTTTGGCGGAGTCTTCTTATCTTAATTGAATTAAAAATATAAAATATTCTTCACACTTTGATTTGTCAACCATTAAGGAGATAAGCGACATAAGAATTGACACTTTTTCAATATATCTAAATTATCTTTTGTAAACCCATAGACAGACATGAATGTAATTTATATTAAAAGTTCTTTCATTTTGATATCTGTCAAATAAATTGATTAAAACCTTGAAAAAATTGATTTCTACAAGGTTTGAACCGTTTTATTTGACTTGACTCATGATACTTTTATTGAAGGAACGTCAAAAATATAGAAAAAAAATTAATTTCGCATATATCTTTAACTGCTGACATTTCACCTAAAGTGTAAATAATGTTTTCTATTCAAAGTTGAAAAATTATTTTGGCATTTTATTATTTTAAATATTGTGCATAAAAATCATTTTTTAGCTTTAGTGAGTCTCTTACGGTTAGCCTATTTAAAACTATATTTAATTTAATATGATTTATAAAATGAACTTAGTTTATACCACTTCTTAAATATATTTTTAATATTTTTTAATAAATTAATACATTTAATTTCATTTATTTGTCCCAAGAATGACTCTCATCGGCATATTTTGTTCATTTTACAATTTTTTTATGTCTCCTTCTTTACTTAAGTACAAAATAGTGAAGCAATCTTAAAAATGAGGACCAATTTTTAATTTATGAATTATTATGGCTGTATTGAATTAACTTTGGTGTATTTCTTCCCAAGAACGTTACTTTTTTTGCAATTTTCTTGGTTATGTATTCAACGTATTTTTGTAATGATTATTTAGAGACAAGCAATTTAGTCCTATTTTCATAGCACAAGCGTTTAGCTTAATTTTAAAATAGTAAGAATATTGATGTGACACAAATTTCGTGTTTACATCTCTATTTTTTTTTTAAATGTGGAGTAGAAGCTTTGTAACCTCAACGTAATTTTAATGAACAATTGCAATCATCTCGTAAACCTCGAATCATCCTAAATAAATCTCAATGAATAAATATCCTTCCGTGAGTATCTATTCTTACTACCTTGTGCCTTTTTACTTGCTTGCTATACATTACACTGCACCTACATCCATAAGGTATAACCAGATTTCTTCCACACGCTCTACAGTAATAATAATCACCACTGCCCTAATTCTACGAAACGTTTCTTTATTTTGGCGTTTTGATTGATTACAAGCGAAATTTTTTATTCATTTTTTGTCTTCGGTCTTGACGGTCTTCTTCTCTTTCTAAGTGACATCTTGAGAAAGTATTTTTTTTCTTTTAAGAAGTATATTTATTTGAAATGTTGCGTCGGATGTCTGGCCACCAGCGATAAACATCGGAATATTAATGGACCATTTTCAATCGAAATCACAAATTTCATGCATGAAAAATCTCGGAGCGTAGGTAGAAGCATATACTGGATGAGAGTAACCTTAATTTAAATACAAAAATTGGAACAAAAAAATTAAAAATATATGTAGTTACGTGTTATGTTTATTTTATTCACCGTCAACAGGTCATTATTGACTCTGAAGGATGGTCCTAGAGTGACATTAGATTACAAAGAATGAATATTTTATGAACATTTGAATATGATACTATTACAAAATATACTTTTTATTACAAATTTATAATAAATAATGACTTAATGATAAAATAAATTATAAATTATATTCAGATAATATAATATAAACGTATAATTGAATCGAAAAATCCGACTAGCTTAGATTCAGTTGTATCGAGTCGAATATGAGAAGCAAAAATAGAAAGAGTAATCAAATCATAAATATGCTACTGACTATCACGCCATTTTCCCGCGGGGTTAGGCAGAGACGATGGAGTTAAGAGGTAACACTCTTCCATCCTGACATACAGCTCTGGATGGGGATCCATACGACGATTTTTGAGGCTCCTCTCCATCTTCCAGTATCTTGTTAATCTGGTATGTCACGTCTTTCGTCGCCGCCCCCTCTTTCTGGCACCGTCAACTTTTGCGTCATATATCTTTCTTACAATTCTTTCCTCATTCATTCGCTCAACGTGCCCAAACCACCCGAGCGACCCTTTATTAATTCTATTTACTTTGCTTGGATAAGATTTACGTAATTTCCTGATTCATACCCTCTCTCGGGAAATATCTTCGTCTTCATGAGCCATCCATAATATATGTTGATTAATAATGTTCCTCTGGTGAAATAAAACAGTATTGTGTTCTTGAAAAAATTGAACGTACTCAAAATATTTAGATTATATAATTGACATTTATTTATAAAGCCATTTCGGCCTTTGCGGGATTTTACCACTCCATAAGCAGTATGTTATTCTTTTAAATTTTATTTGCCAGAAAATGAAATAGGGTAATTCCACTTTAAATGATACTCGCGACCACCCTGTTGCAGATAACATCATTATACTGCGCATAAAAGTTTTATGTGACTTCCAAAATTCTAGGAATGTTTTCATATTAATCATGTATTAGTACGAAATTCTGAATTAATCGACACGCAACTGTGTACTCCACCCCTAAAATCCTGGCCTTAGTTCCCAGCGTAGGGTTCATAAAGCATTCCTGGGTACGTACTCATATACTACTGGATACGTAATACTTTGGATTTAAGTACAGACTTTGTTCACGAAAATACGAGTTTATCTTCAAAATCAGTTTAAGATATCGAGTATATTTTTGATAACTCAAAACATCACCTTAAGGGGGGGGTAAGGTTAATTCGTACAAAAAAAGGCATGTTTTTGTGAATTTTTTGTGACGACACAGTTAAAATCTCTTTATTATAACCAATAATACATTAAAGTATGACACTTGAAGAATATTGTGTAAAATTTTCAAGAAGAAATATTAAAAAATACGGCAATGGCAGCAATTATTCGGACGTGTCTCGGAAAAAAGTAGAATTGCGGTGTCCATCATAACTTGGTGCTAGATCATCTGAAATCAAAAAATCAAAGTTCATTCGTTAGATAATAGGTTTTCCCAGGTAACGCTGGGAGGGTTTTTTGAAATTTCAATTTTTCAATTTTTTGGAACACTTTGAAGGGAAAAACGCGATTTTTTGCGAAAAATATCGACTAATTTGTTATTAAAAAATAAAAATTAATAACATATTTGAAAAAAGTCTCCAGAGTTACCTAGTAAATTATGCACAGAAATTGTGTTCAAAATTTCAAAAGGATCGGTGCAGTAGGTTTGAAGTTATGATGGACACCGACTTTGAAAACGTGAGATGTGGGGAAAACGCTTTAAAGTTTTGCACACTGTAAAATTCAAAATAAACCTCAACACTTATTGTATACTTACACATAATCGTCGATGCCATGTTCACGCAGCAAAAAGCTTTCATCATCAGCATCTTTTTGTCCTTGTCTACGCAAATTTCTTCCAATATAATAGCACGACTGGTAGTCCTCAGGTGAGCGCGTCTCTTAGCTGCCCGAGCAGGTATATAAAATCAGTCTGAGTATCGCTCAAATGTTCATAATTTCGTCAATTTTGCTCCGATTGACTTGAAATTTTGACACAATATTCTTGTGCGATGTTATACATTCATTTAAAAATTAAAAATAAAATGCAAAAAAAAGTTAAAAACCTTACCCCCCCCTTAAACCACTTGGAATAACTTTAAGTTAAATCATTCCGGTGTATATAAACTAATTGGACTGTTCGGCATTTTAATTAGACAAAACGTCACGTTATGTTATAATAAGAGAACATGTCACGATAATAACAATTCTCAAAATTCGCGAACCATCTTTGGGAGACAGGCCACATATTTAAAAAAACGATATGGAGATTCTTCATATAAATAATTTGATAATTAATAAATATTAGATATCAAGAAATACCTTAACGCTAAAGCCAATATAATTAATTATCGAATAATAATACCGTCAGTCTACCGCACCACTACCACAACTGAAGCCACCCCCCCCCCCCCCCGTTCAAAAATAAACGGTAAACTTGTTTACCCAATATGAGAAATGGTTAATTATGTATTGTGTCCGTCGTGACGAAGATATAGTAATATCGAAACCTGCAGACGTAAAGTTACTCCAAGTGGCTTATATAAAGTTAGTGGTTTATAATGATAATGTCGTTTGACAACGATTGTCACGTCGATGATATTACAGAGATTAAACGATATCTCAAAATGTTTTTATATTATGAATATGCCAAGTTTTATTTTATGAATATGCCAAATTTTTAGAAAATATCAAGTTTTCTTTTCTGAATATGCTACTTTTTTAGAATATAAAGTTTTTTAAAGAATAAATTTTATTTTTCGGCAGATAGATAGATACCTACAGGCAGACGCATGTGGTGAGAACATTGAAGAATGACTTTTGCGTGAACATATATTGGGGAAAAAATATCGAAATTATATATTTATGTGACAGAATATTATGAAATATTAAAATTTTAATGCTGTGGTAATTAATTTGTGATGGGAATATACGATATATATATATATATATATATATTTTTTTTTCAAAATATGTGCATAGAAAAAATATTCTCACTCATCCCCTGCCTACAGGATAGCCTACTGCCATCTTTGTAATTTTTTAAATAATATTTTCAAACCTTATGGCGACTTGTGTACGGTATTATAAACAATTTATATGGGGGTGTTGCCCTTTGGACATGGTATCCAACGGTATTAAAAATTCAATTGCTGAAATTTTGCTCTCGCATTTCTACCCCTCAATTAACTTTATGGCTCGCAGTCGGTTAAAACAAGACCCCCAACTGAATTGAACTGGAAACCTTTTTGAAAATGACAGGCTAACTAGATATCCCTGAGATAAATTATATTTAAATTTCGACATTGTAGACAAAGGATTATAGTAAGATGTATATATGTATATTACATTCCACGAAACGTACAGAACCTCAAATAAGTATATTTGTTAATTTATTTATATTTATAAACATATAACCCAATTACCGGTTTTCTCTGGTAGTAATAAGTAGTGTGGGTGGGGGGCGAGATAATTGTTTCTCTTTTATTTTTTGTTTTTTATGGGCTTTATTTTATTTAAGGGGTCACCACCAATATTCAAATACTGGGGTATCTAAATATTGGAATATATATATAATTCGGGAAGCAGAGAATAAAAAGAAGAATTTGAAATATACTTACAAGATTTATTTAATTTTGAATACACAGATTTTCAACAATACTTTTTAATAAAAACTTAAGACTAGTTATAAAACACTGGATGAACGAGGTCTACGAGGAGAGTGTTAGAAATCGCGTCTCTCCCTCTATTTATAGACATTTGCGAATGCTTCCAGAATATTCTCCCAAAAAAGGTATAGGGCTGTGCTGTCTGCGGTTTCCGACATGATCGATATCTTTCGATGAGAATATCGAAAAATATCGATCCAAGCCTCAGACTACAGTAGCATATCGTATTTTCATGGTGTATATACAGGGTATCTCCTAGCTAGTAGCAAAAAATTGTGGGAGGATGGATGGATTCCTGCCTTGTTAATGAATCGAAAATGTTCAAGCAACCATAACCTAATATCAATAATTATGGAGGTACGTAATATCAAATTGTGTATTTTTTTTTCAATATTTCTGGCTTATTTTTTGCAAAAAAATTAACTATATTTACTGTAACTTATATCGATTATGAAAAATTCACTCGCTTTAATACAAGTCAAATAAAATGATATTAACGAAAATTGAAAATATAATTTTTTACAAGGTTATCATTTTATATAAATCGTATTGAAGCGAATGAATTTTTCATAATCCATATAATGTACAAAAAAAAATGTATCTAAGGTTGAATTGCGAAGAGTTCCACGTCTTTGCTTCCACAGCCACCGCAATTGCCTGTTCACTAAAGTTAGTCTTCTGGCAATGGTTTATTGGTTCTACAACCCTTCCTGCAGCTGAAGAAGAGTTTGACCTCAGAGTTTGGAGTCTATCATTCAAGTAATCAAGAACACAGAGCTCTTGAACATACAGAGACGCTATGTATCTGTCGCCTTGTAGACCTGTGTCTATGGGCGCAGCTGTCATGTGTGCAATTATCATTGAAACAATAGTTTTGTAATTAAGATAAATTAAGGAAGTCTCATCGAGACAAAGCTACTTATATTAGAAACGTGTATGGAAGTCTTTTATCTTTTATACCAGGGTTTACAACCTGTATGAGCTGGCTTAAGTGATCACTCCACACAATGCAACGTTTACCAATTCCATCGTCAAGACACATCAAATTTTTAAAAGCTGTAGGTATATATCTTCCAAATTGAAGCTTTCCATTATTTAAGAGACTTTACTAGAAAAATCTGTAGTCCTTCTCACGAAATAGTAAATATAGATATCACAGATTTATGGTACCTCTATATTTTTAAATCAATAATTTTGTAAATTTTTAGCAATATCATATATTGTTCTTAAAAAAATACAATTTTTTTACGTTAGTTAATTTTCCACACGCCTGACTTTAAGCCGCTTTGCTAAATTTAGAACAACGAATGAATAAAAAGTGCGGAAAATAACTGTGAAAATAAGTGCCGTTAACTCTCTGAGTAATGTGTCTTTCGATTCACTCAATTTTAATGCGACAGGGTGAACTCAATTAACTCAGGGTAACATGCAACATTAACCATCCTTGTTCTACAACATAATTATTTTAAATAGAATTTAATTTAAATAAATAAAAATGCAAAGCAAAACCACAGTATACTTAGAACAGTAATACGTCTTCATACAAACTGGCCGCTACCCATTAGAATGTGTGCGTGCGTGCTCGGCGCCGTGTACGCACGCACTGTGACGCACACATTGACATAGAATATAGGGGCACAAGGCGGCGGCAGTAAGGGCCGTGCCTTCGGTGCCATTCGCGCTCGCAGCCGCCGCTTTAGAAAAAAAATGCACTTCCTGAAAAAAATGCCTTTTTTAATGTTTGTGGTGCTTTACTAAAAAGGTGTGTTGATTATCACAAAGACTGAGTTTTTAAAAGTCTACGTTGATGTTAATCAGCGTTCTTGCAATTTAAGCGCAGAAACTAGGTATACTAATTACATAAATTTTTAGGTTTCGTGTCTACCTTATGCGTCGGAAACTCAGACGCTACGAGTTAAAAGAAAGGGAGTAAAAATAAAGTGACAATGCAAGAGTAGGCTAATAACTCGCCGACAGGCCGGAGATAAAATACTGTTCTTGGTATACTGTGGCAAAACGGAGATCAAGTATCAGATTTTCTCCTATCACAGTAAAAATATTTAATGGTATCACAACGCATTAATAACATGTTCTAAATGTCTACATAATACCAATGATATATTTTAATTTCTCGGACTTAATATTTCACTGCGATGTATCAGTTTCCTACAAAATTTTCACGAATGTTACAGACCACTCCTTCGTTATAATATTTTAAATTAAATACATATGAAGTTTGATCAAAAAATACGAGGAATTTCCATTTTTCCAAAAAAAAATTTTTTTTCATCAATATATTTTTTTCATCTTCAAAATATTCGCCATCAGATCCCTTCAGAGACTTAAAGAAAAAATATGCGTTATTTTCGTTTTTTTTTAAAAAAAACATTATTTATACATTGACTTTTACCAATCTTCGAATAACTTTTAAAAGCAATTTTTGCAAGGTGTTAAGCCCCTTCAGCGATGTTATCTTTATCTTCTCAATCTTGGCAAAACTTCTTCCTTTCATATTTTTTTTAATCTTCGGGAATAGAAAAACTTACTGGGGCCGTGTCCAGTGAATACGGAGGCTGAGGCAATAACGGTGTTGGTTTTGGCCGAAAAATTCAAAATCTTTGTTCCAAATCAAAAGGCAAAATTCGCTGAGCACGCCAAAAAACGTGTATTCTTTTCGACAGCCAACATTAAAGTAAGCATCAAATATGGCTATCAATATCAAAAAACATCAGGGATAAGCGTAGCAAAATAACAACATCAAAAATTGAACTTTATACATATAATTAATGAAAATCTACTTTTTTTTCACCATTTATTTATTGAAAATATCAACGTGTTTCGGGACCAATGGTACCTTCGTCGGGAATACAATTTATCAGGGACGTGCAGTAGAAACATCGCAGCATGACTGTTACGTAACCAATTATTTGGAAAGAATCTGAATACAACAAATATTTCGTAATATTTCCATCACAATTGTTGTCATAGTATTCATACTTTGATATATCATAAAAATCTGTAGCATAAATATTTGATTTCTATTTTTTTTTTCATTATATACGTTTACAAAAAAGTCATGCTTCTATGTTCCCACTGCACGCGCCTGCAATTTATACATTGTACACATTGGACCTGAAACATTTTCAATAAATAAATGGTGAAAATAAAGTTTATTTTTATTATTTATGTTAATAATGTCATCACAAAATCATTTTGTTTTTTTGAAGAACCTTATATAACCTGTGAAATTCCAGAATTCTTCGATTAACTATAATATTCCTCCCTTAAAAAATCCTTAAAAAGACTTCCATTGCGTGAAAACTCTAACACTGCATTACTCTTAGGGCCGGTTGTTTCAAGTTGGATTAAAGTCTTCTTGTGGTTCTTTTAAAGCATAGATTTTTACGTACTCCACCAATCAGACGATCCGTTTTCGTAAAAATCTATGCTTTAATCGACCGCTTACTTTGATCGAACTTGAAACAACCGGGCCTTAGTGTGACACCTATGAAATTTAAAAAAGCAGCATGGCTCCGTGCTATAACGAATCCGTGTCCATTGAAACTGCGTTATGCAAGGCTTACAAGGCTTCCCAATAAATCATAATGAAATACTCAAATTATCAAACTAACGAAAATCATTGAAAACTCTAGAATTGATGATGCGGTTTCAATGAACGAGACCTAGCCCCGTCTGTGTATCGACCGCGGTGACTGGGGTGTGAAAATAATTGCTTCGCTCCACCAAGTATCCGAGTTGTTAAACTAGTTCGACCAGGAGCCCAGATTATCGGGGTGGTATATTTATCGTTGAATAATCGCGATAACGTGCGCCCTGTTTACCCGGGCATCGGTACGATATCGTCTCCCTCGGGCGCAGAGGCAGAGAGGGAGATAACAGATCGCCGATTTTTCAATTCAAAAGGAGTACAGGTATCCTCACTTCTTTATGTTCTCCGGGCCATTGCATAAGCCGCGTTGCCCGTACTCTTAGCAGAATGAGCAAATTTCACCATTTTTTCTCATATCTTCTCTTGCGTTTTTTATTACATTTTTGTATGGAAATATCTCATTTTAAAATTTATTCATCAGGTTACATATATTTTAAATACGAATATTTTATTAAAATGTCACTAACTAAATTATATAATTTATTAATAAATTACCAAACCTTCGATGTTATAAAAATGAAGAAAATTGCTCAACTTTATGGGCCTTTTTTGACTGAACGGCGGCGTGTTGAGATGTCTTTTTTATTCAATAATATTACAAAGTAAACGATTATCTTAAATTTATTACAATTATAGAAAAATCTATTAGTTTGTTTATATGCAATTTATGTTTTAAAAAATACTGTTTTTTAAATTATTTATATTTTTTGTGTGTTTTTTCAATCCTTTTAAAATAGTTTATTACTTTTTTTCTTTAATAAATTAAAGGAATAGACATTATTATTTTAAAATTAATATAAAAAAAAAACAAAAAATTATTCTCAATTTCAGATTTTAGCTATTTAATCAAGGCACTGCGTATTGTTTCATAAATACGTTGCGTCTTGATTAAATATCTAAAATAAGGAATATCGACAAAGATTTTGATTTTTTTTTTATTTTTATTATAAAATTATAATATCTTTTCTTTTGACTATTGAAGTAAAAAAGTTGTCAACCATGTAAAAAGAGTTGAAAATAACCCACAAAAAAAAGGTTTGGTAATTTATTAATCAATTATTTAATTTAGTTTATGACATTTTAATAAGATATTCGTTTTTAAAATATATGTAACCTGATGAATAAATTTTAAAATTAGATATGTCCCTACAAAAATGTGATAAAGAACGCAAGAGAAGATATGAGAAAAAATTGTGAAATTTGCTCATTCTGCTAGACGATCGCCTTAAATCATTCTATTTAGTTATTAAGCTTGTCATACATAATAATATGTTCTTAAGGGGTTGTTGTTATACCACCATGATTTTATTTTAAAAAAGTAACCCATAAAAACCAAGTTTTTATTATACTCCCTTACTCATTTACTAGTTGAAACATTTTTTTTCGCTTAACCTACGCGTTGGGCTTCGTTCGGGCGACGCTACGAAAGGGAGTAATAAAAAATTTCCAAAAATCCAAAATTATACTATAATCAGGTTTCGCGTCTACCAGACGCGTTTGAAATATTTTCATACAACTTAATAAGTTGTATGAAAAAACCATTCAAAATTTGAAAAATCCAATTTTTTTTTTTAAACGAAAATTTGATAGATCTTCTTGATCGTCGCCACGAGTCTGCTTGCAAAGTTTCAGCTCGATTGGATTACGGTAAAGGGGTTTAAAATGAATCCAAAGTTTTTTCGTCAGATAAGAAGACAAGCAGACGCAATAAAGGAAGCGTGGATAGGTGAATTTCATTATTTTTGTTAAGTTATTTCAAAAATTTACTGGTCAATCTTGTTCAAATTTTGCACACAACTTATTTATAACACTATCTAATGTGGCATAGGTTTTTTTAAATACGCCTTTTGCTAACTATGAATTTTCCACATCAGTTTTTTTTGGAAAAAAATTATATTTGTTTTTAAACTGATCTTATTTTCAAAAAAGGATTTCATCACTATTAACTTTTGCCTTTCATTTAAACCCTGGCGACATGATTATCTCCACCAGCCGCGCGCGACACGAAGAAGGACCCTTACGCGCAGCACACAACCACGCCATTTTGAAATTTTCAAAATAATTCGGCCTCTGATTGGTCGACTCGCACCCGCTTTTTTTATATATTTCCTATAATTTTATATAATATTTACCGAAACACGCCCATTGAAATTCATATTTGAGGGGCGTAGAAACAAAACTGCTACTATGCTTTTCACGAAATTGAGAAATACATTTTTACAAGTGAGTTTTTAGCCAGAGTAGGGATTTCAAACGCATATGGCTTTCAGAAAATGCTTACAACAAGAAATTTTTAATACTAAACCTTTGATTATTTGCCAGATAATCATTTTTAAATACTTCATCTACTATTTTCCTCAGTTGCATAGACGATAATCCTAAAATGTGTATTTGCACTTAGACTTCTAAGTTACCCGTGGAAAATAAATTACTTAAAAGAAATCCTACTATAATACTTATTTTAAAATATAATTTGATGTTAAATTGATACATTGGATGTTTGCAACGTTATATAATACGCATTATCGCGTATGATCGCACATTAGTTCAGTGTGAAAAAATAACAAGATTATAATACTCTCAAAACATGAATAAAAACTTTATTTAATTTAACTTTCACAAAAGATTTGATAACACCCACTTTAGACCCCGCCCCCTCTCACTCTCTCTCCCTCGTAAATTTCTGATCTGTCTGTAGGCATGTTAGTGCATGCTTGTCATCGAAAAGATAACACGCATGTGATAAATTTTGATGATAGGTTAACAATACGATGGTTGTGGTGTATAGTGTTGTGAACATAATTGTGTAGTGTTGGTCCTAGCGAAGAGATGGGCACGTCTCGAAACCGGTAAACCTAAAATCTGGTATTGCATCCCCATGACCAGTTCAGATGTCTCCGTTGATATGAGATATCTATTTTTTGATTAGGGTAAAAAATCTAGTATAAAAAATATATAAAACCCACTATTGTGTTTTTGAAAATTTTGAACATACCGAAAATATTCTGAATATAAAATTATAATGAATCTTAGAGATAACACAGTCAATGTTTTTCACACGGTTTAAAGCGCTTGTTCAGACACAGCGGGAACCGTGCCGTTTCAGAATCGCATGAGATCCGTGCGGGTCTCATTTACCTAGGTTTGTATGTGATCGTTCAGACACAACCGTGCGGTTAGTCAACCGCTGCGGTGCCCGCAACCCAACCGCTAGAAAATAGACCCGCACGATCCTATTACTATGGGGCCTTACGAGAGCGCTAAGTCGCGTTGCGGGCACCGCACGGTTCCATGTCACAACAGGAGCACGCGTGGATTATATTCTCTTTTCTATGGTTATGGATCGCTTTGACACTGAAATTTTTATTGATGAAGTGGAGAAAAGACCTGTAATATGGGATCTTCAGTGTGAGGATTACTCAAATATGCCAAGAACCAAGCTTGGCAGGAGTTGGTGGAGATATTTGGAAATGGTGGAAAAAAAGAGTATTTTAGGGAAGTAGGTATTTATTCACCAAAAATGAACTGACAGAATGATATTTTTGTGTCTTGCCATGGAACACGGCCGTCGTTAACAAAGTGATGAGCGAATATATCTCTGATATTCAAAGATGGAGAACGGCACCGGAGCTGTCAAACTGACGTTTATTTTCGCGTGCACAAATCGCTTATTAACCGCGACTGTGTGAACAGATGACACAAACCGCGTGTTTTGAAACACGATTCTGAAACTGAGCGGTTCCCGCTGTGTCTGAACAAGCGCAAAGATCATCACGAATGTTCTCTGCAACTTCAACGCCAAATCCACCAATAATATAAATATGAGAATTTTATACTCTCTGGATAGAGTTGAATCGAGATCACTCGATGTGAACTTTTCTCCAAAGAGCCAACCGAGACTCAAACCAATTTGGATGTTTTATATAAATTCTAAAAATATCTGAGACTCGCCCGACCTCAGTAAAAGCTCACATGGTCGCGATGAAAAATTGGCATATTTCAAAATCACCGGGAAATGCATTTCATTTTTCGTTCTCGCTTGATTCACGTTAAAATTAGTTTTTAAAAATAACCGTACGATCGATGCCCTTAAAATAAATTTGAAAATAATCCGGAAGGGGAGACGGAGAAGTGTTTCGTGGCAATTAAGGGAGCGTATAGCGAGAAATATGAAATGAAAATATTTTTTGAATTGGTTTATCAGTATCGAAAAATAAAATTACGTTTTTTAACCGGGTCGAAAAAGCTATTTCAATTAAAATATTAATTGAGTACTACGAGTCACCCGAGGTTTGAATACGTTTCCTGTTTTTATTTATTTAATATTCCGTTACGTTTCAATGAAAAACTATAAAAATATATTATTCCTTGAAAGAAATAATAATATGTGGGGTATAAAAGCAAAGACAGCAGTCTCCAAAAAAAAAAAATTTAATGCAGTCACCGAGGATTATTCATTTAAAATGTACTGAATTCTGTATTTTATGTGCCTATCCCATCCAAAATAATGCTACCTATAAATTTATAGGCTATGTTTCCTTTAAAATGTCTAATTCAGTACATTATAAATTAGTATTCCTCTCAACGACTGCATTAATTTTTTTTGTATATATATCTTGTAATCTTCCCATCACAAGCATTAACATATTATTCACAATTTAATATTTCATAATATTCTGCTTAATAACTATTTAATTTCGATTTTTTTTTCAAATACATGTTTAAATAAAAGTCGTGCTTTTTGTTCTCACTGCACGCCCCTGAGTCCCTACAAATCATTGAAAGGTTTTCAGATTTGGAACATATAAACAACTTTAAAAAAATGGTAACGTGTGGATGGTCTTACAGTGGAATTGGTGAACGTTGCATTGTGTAGAACGGTCACATAAGCCAGCTCATACAGGTCGTAAGCCCTAGGCCACCATAAACGCCTTTCATATAAATAGCCACGTCTCTGGGAGACTTCTGTAATTCATCTTGAATGAATAATAATATTATTCTGGATTACTTCGCGTATCGTTTTTAGATCAACAATCTCCGCGATGTCGTACCACAACAACGGAAAACTTTGCGGCGTATCGAAAGTTTCAATCTCGAAAAATACTCCATCGGGGCAAAAAATAATTCAACTTTTTGAGAAATTTTGCGACTCGCTTAAAAGCTTTCCGCGGCGCCTCCGCAGTCGAGGATTCTTCCCTAACTTTGTAGGAACACAGACTTTGTTAAACTCGAAAAAATAAACGAAAAACAATGTAACAAGTTATATACTTCTTGTTACAAGTGGGTCCGTCGCGTCCGGACTTTGGGGCAGTGTGTTTGAACAGTTTTCTCCGTAATGAAACGTAACAGAGAATGTTCTAATCACTAAAGAAATTCTTTCGTGTAATCGTGTACGCGCGGCAGAAGCTATTCTTCAAAATTAAAATAAAGACAAAATTATATAATAATGACGCTCAAAGTATTGAGTATTAAAAATCTACACTGATCTTTGTCGATTATTTTGTCGAGTTTCATGAAAAGTATTAAAATTCACACTTTCAGACATGTAGCCTCGAATATACAGGGTGTAGCCGAGCTAGCAGCAGAAACTTGGCCGGTAGATTCCTGACTAGGTTGTGAATCTAAAATGTTCAAGCAACCTTGACCTAATATCAATAGTTATGGAGGTATGCAATATCAAAATTTGCATTTTTTTTTTCAATATTTCTGACTTTTTGACTGCAAAAAGTTGAACTATCATTACAGTAACTTACATCGATTATGAAAAATTCATGTGCTTCAATACAACATGAATAAAATTACAAAAACTTTGTAAAAAAATGACTTTTTTCAATTTTTGCAAGGTTTTTATCATTTTATTAGACGTGTATTAAAGCGAATAAATTTTTTATAATCGAAATAAGATACTGTAATGATAGTTCAACTTTTTGCAAAAATAAGTAAGAAATATTGAAAAATAAATGCAAACTTTGATATTGCATATCTCCATAACTATTAATATTTGGTCATGGTTGCTTGAACATTTTAGACTCATAACATAGTCAGGAATCTACCTGCCAAGTTTCTGCTGCTAGCTCTGGTACACCCTGTATAAAATATTTGGGGGAAACAAAACTTTCTAAAATTAATGGTTCGCTTCTTAGATAAGCCCCGCTCTTAATCTAAATATATTAATTTCGTTATCTACCTGAAATCATGGCAAAGAAACGAAATTACGCCGCTGACGAGAGACTCGAACCTTGAACGCGCGGACCGCAGCGCGGTGGCTAGACGACATAGCCGTGGCCATCGGAGTCGCGTGACGTCATCTCTCGTACCCGATGTACACGACTATGCGGGCGCGTGATGTCACAGGCGACTCGGGGGTCCATCATTCCACGCTTAAATACTTTACTTTAATATTCTTTTTCTTTGTTATTTATTGACAGATTTCAACAAATGTATTAGTTTTGGTCTATATTTTAGTTAAATGTTACAACATATTGTATTTTTTTATATGTTTATTAGAGACACTAACAGGATAATAGGTAAATGATACTCTAATAATAAAACATTATAAATGAAGACTATGCCCATTATCCCAATTACAAGTGTCTTCGGCACGCTCTAGTAACATGTATTTTTGCATTTAAGTATATTTTACATGTACATTTATGTGTATTGTATATTTAGTGTTTGAATGTAGTGCGATCAGTATTTAATAAATAATTTATTAGATGGATCTATAGGTTCAGGTCATCGTTTAGAAAATGGATGTTGTGTATGAGTGAGTTTTTGAACGATGATAAGGTATCTGCAAGAATATCAGCATCAATGTTAGGGTCAGCACAATACATATTATGTGTGCGACACAACCTTGTGATGGGAGAAAAGTAAGTAAATAAGTGTGCTGGCTTATTCTAAAGAACTCCGGGTTTCTTATACGGGGTGTAACATGCAAATTTATGTCAGATAGAAAAAGAGAATAAATAGCTCCGCTGAGAATCTTGTGTGAGAATCAACGAGATCGGATATTTTCCGTGAGGACTCAAGTTTGTGCATCTTGTAAAAGGCAAGTCGATCTTCATAGCTGTGAAGGTTATTGTGTTGACCAGCTTTGTATGACAAAATACGTAGAAACTTTTTCTGCACTCTCTCGATTCTCGTAACATGTGTTGTTACGTTATATTATCACCACTATGTAACTTCTTCATTATCGAATAACAAACAATCTTGTGATTCTCTATCTGTCAAGAATGTTGAATGATCTGTTGATGAAATGTATGTTAGAACACAAAATTAACACTCTGTAGAAGTTATAATAGTAAAGCCTCATCATCTTTAATCACCTTCGTCTTCAAGACCAAGACGCTGTGAGAACCAAAAGCAGAAAGTAAAAAATAATAAAAAAAACATGTCTCCGTGCTCGCTTCACAGTACATCAAATTTAACTTCCTTGACGTATACCAGTTTTTAACTTTTTGACATATAAAAGTTTCAACGTATGCACTACTTCGATAAAAATTTCAAAGTGTAAAAACAGAAGTTCCATCAGAAACTTTCCATGAATACTTACGACTGAACATGGAAAACATTGGCGTCATAAAATGGTTATCATGAAAGAAAAACTTTCTCCTACTTTGTCTTCTGATTCGTTAAGTACCTATTTATGTACAATAGTAAGTATGAAAGAATTCTGCGCCGTAAAGTTATTGTAAAGGTTTTAATAATGTATATTCTGTTCGAATAACACACTAACGTAAATAACTACTTTTATTTGTAAACAGTTAACACCACTTTGTATAACTGAAATCATTAGAATGTTCGCCCCCGAAAATTATCACTTGAAATTATCTTCCTAGGGTCTGGCCGTTTCTAAGCACCTCCAGATTATTCGAAACTTAACTGTCAAAATAATGGCGTATAGTAATTATTTTGTTATTATTAATAGCAAAAGAAACTCGTGTAAAAAATAATTTCAATAAGGTTAATATCTCAACTTGCAGTAACATTAATACCATACAGAAAATAGGATATATGTATATAACTTTTTTCTTCCTTTCTTTTAACTCGTATGCTTGTCTGCCGAAAAAGCTTTGGATCAATTATTAACCCTTTTTCCGTGATTCAATCGAGCTGAAACTTTGCAGGAAGACTCGCGGCGACGATAAAAATGATCTAACAAATTTTCGTTTAAAAAAAATTATTATTATATAAAAGTATAATTTTGGATTTTTCGAAATTTTAACGGTTTTTTCAAATTGGAAACCATACAAATGAGAAAGGAGCCCTACGCGTGAAGAAGGCGCGAAACATGTTTCAGCTAGTCCGACTCGAGCCATGGGTCCGACCAGACGGTTTCGCCGACGCCGACTTATAGAATATTGAAAACGTATTAATTGGTATAATACGTCCCCTATACCAATTATTACGTTTTCAATATTCTATAAGTTTTAGGGATAATAATACACATGGAATAGATTTTCTAAATGAACTTAGAGCAAGAGGAATATGTTGATAGAATATCAAATTGGAAACAATACAAATGAAGACTCCTCGAGAAAAACAATGAATGTCACTTTTTTGTGAAACTGACATTTTAATGCCATCTGTTGACTTTTTGTGGTATTATTTTATACAATAAATCAGAATTTGATAAAACCGTCGTGGTCCGCTGTAATTGTTCAATTTATATCTGTTTGTCCATCGCAAGAAACAGGAATATCAGCCCACCGAGCGTCAAAAAACGTCATTTTCAATTTGACAGTACACACATTTAATATACGTACATACATAGAATATGTTTACATAGTAATAAGTTGATTCAATATTTATATAAAAAGAGCATAAGCAATGAACTTTGAAACTATAAAAAACTGTTTTTCTCTAACATTTCTTAATATTCATTATTTTTTCCGAGGATTCAAATGAGAAAGGGAGTATAATAAAAACTTTATTTTTATGGGTTAGTTTTTTTTCGAAATTTTGAGGCCAATCCGGAGACAAAATAGGATTCTCAATTTAAATAAAATGTTGCACACTGTAATTTTGATGTACTTTGGCACTATTCTGATGCTGCTAGAACCGCATGAAAAAAAATTCTGATCAGCCTACTGTTCAGTGCCATGAATGAGAAATCCACCAGAAACATTCGATAACCGTACTGGAGAAGAACGGAAGTGCACTAGAAGAAGATGAGGTATATTGTTGCATATAAATATTCGTGTATTCTTTTCAGCTCTTTGAAAATGTATCGACTTTAATATTTTCTCGTCCGGATGCACCACAATGCGCGCCTCTCGGGTCGCGGTCGCCCCGCAACAATATAAATATCGGTTTCGACTGAAAACAGTGGAAACTTTTGTACGAGGGAGATGGTCGGCGCATCGCTTACCTGTGTCGGGGCATTTATTGTGCAGTGAAGAGACCCCCCCCACGTGTCAAGCACCGCCATTGTGCTCGGCATCTTCTTCTCCCGCTTGTCTGCTACGAGGGGGGGGGAAGAGACGCAATATCGTTCTTAAACCAACTTGGGTACACTTTACATACACAAATAAAAGTAGAGTGAACACCATTAGTACTTGAACGTTTCGGCGTTAACTTTGTGGAAATCCATTATTCAAGAAAAGGTGCCTCATAATTTTTCAGAATATTCTAATCATATTATAGAAAATAACTACACATTCAGCAATACAAAATACTACATACGGCCTGAAACAAAATAATTTAGAAACACTTGAAATTCATAAAAACCTAAACGCAACAAATAACATACAATAATCAAGTACAACCCTTCACATCATCCCTTCCTACAATGTTCCCGATCTCCCACCACCTAAATACCCCGTCCACTTCTAATGAATCCGCAACCCACACACCAGACAACCACTTCCACATAACTCGGTCTTAACTCACCTGAAGAAGGAAACGGATGTTTCCGAAACATGTAGTGTAACAAGTCTTAAATATAAAATATTGGAAAAAAACAAGTGTTTTATTTCATAATTTGTTACCATTGTACTCTTGTGTTTATCCGACCTATTTTGAAAATAAAAACATTGCTATTCTAGTGATTGTTACTCCAACACTCCAAAATACAGAAAATGTCAAAACATCTTTCGATTCTCAAAATTTTAATCATTGCGATGAAAATATTGGCTTTAATGTAATATTTCAACTCTTTCGATAAAAAATAGTAGATTAGCAGGTTAATATCTCTTGTATTTATTTGTTTACTTCTATTTAATTTAAATATAAAACTTTGGTTGGACTGTACCAGTCTTACTTGAAATGTAAGGTAAGTAGATACAAAAAGTATGTAGATATATAGTAAAATAATTATTGTATTTGATGAAGCTGAAGATGAAGAAGAAGAAGAAGATGAAGATGAAGAAGAATTGCTTATTAAAGTAATATAACAAAGTGATTAAAGTTACATAATAAAAAATATATCATATACGAGCATATGAGGTTATAGTGTGTGTTGGTGTGTTTGAGTAAGTGTGCCAAGTTTATTTCTCCCCTTGTTTCGGATCCACTGTTTTGTTTTGTATTTTATGTTAGGGTTGTAAATTGTGGTTAGCCCGGATTGCTTTAACTCATCAAGCATGCAATTAAGTAATTTGAATCCAAAATAGTTAAAGCTCCTTTGTCCATACATATGTAACCTTCGGATATGTGGATTAAGTTTGTTTGACCGTGTGGTAATTATTGTTTGGGTTGGTTTAAACTGTGTATTTTTGTGTTTGTATGTGTAATTAAGAGTAGTATTCGCATAAATTTGTTTTATATCGAATACATCGAATTTGTTGAATAATTCATCTGTCCTTGTTAACAACATTGAGGTTTTGAGGATTACTTTTATAGCAATTTTCTGAGTTGAAATAAATGGATTGAGTGCATTCATAGTTGATCCTCCCCATGCAATTATGCCGTGTTCTGTAATTGATTGGCAGATTGCGAAGTATACCATTTTTGGGAGTTTAATGCTTAAAAAGTTTATAATACTGCGCCGAAAGATAATGGCTTTTTTGTTTTGTTTGAGATGTGTGGTGTGTGAAGATTCCATTTGAGATGAGCATCGATCATAAAACCTACATATTTAATTTGATCAGTACGTTCAATGTAGGGACATTTACAAATTTCAGTGTTGAAGTTGGAGCAACCGTGTACATTTATATTGTGTTCAGCCGATGGTTGACCATTTATATTTATGCTGGATGTTATATTAATATTAAGTGTTAAAGTGTTACTGTCTAGCCATTTTATTACCGCACAAGTTTTTACCCATTGGTTAATCCACCTTTCTGGCCTTCCTAGGAGGTATTCCTGGCAAGCCACAGTCGAGTCTTCTCTTGCTGGACCGGAACGGTAGCAAGCCAAGCTTGTATGAATTTTGCGCTAGGAGCTCCAAAATGCCAGCCCCAACATATCTGCAAGACGTCACTACGCCTGAGATTTCATCGTATTTGCCGTCAAGCTTTTTCTGGCAAGAGTTTTTGCCGAATCCGTCCACCGAAAATTTCATCATAATACTGTCTTGCGACTGTGCCAGAGACCTAAGAGCCTGTGCAAATTTTCAATGTGTGCTTTTTATATTTCTACTGCTCATGTAATGTATGTGTTTTCCTGAATTTCAATCAATTGTTTGTTTAATTTTCGAATAGATCTGGTTTTAGTCCCTGAGAGGAGGGAGATGGTACCGTTTGATTACAATGATCCTCCGATCTAATGAGAATAATTTTACTTTTCTGTGTCACACTTTAACTCAAAATAAATTTACAGTTTGATCCTTCAAAGAATTTGTATGGAGATACTTCCCATTGGTCGCAGATAATCACAAAAAAAGATAAGAAAATAACAGAGATGTTTCTTGTTTCAGGCCTTTTTTGATTCCGATAACATTAAATAATATTCGAAGGAAGCTAGATGGTAGTGATGGTCAAATCCTTATCTTAAACAGTTATATTCGGTACAGTTACTTGGGATCACTATCTGATTGTATCGATGATTGATAACTAAGATATGGTTGTTTTCTAGTACCGATAGATGCCCGTCAAAAATCAGTTGCATGTTATCGACGCAATCAAATACAAATCTCAAATAACTAATAGATGGCGCCCTTCTAAGATTTCATAAATAATTCGAGTGCCATCCGCTTCATGGTGCTCTAACATTATTGATAAAACTTTTATTATTATTTCCACGCCTTTGTCGCTTGTACACGAAGATTGAAACATTTCTGTTTCGGCATATTTAAAAATCTCCCATATCTCTGTGTTATATATAGTTTACAAGTACATAAACGGGTAAAATAAAATATGAAAAAGTGTTAACGTTTCAATTGAGAATGACAAAAGAAAATGTAGAAAGGTTTTACCTTATATTTGTTTGCACGCTTCCAAAAAAGCAATGACCTATATTTTATATTTTTCGCAATCCAAAAATGTCACCGCCAAAAATGTGGAGCTTATGCGCCCGTTTGAACAAGTTAATTGAAAAAAGATTCGTTTTATTTCGAAAAAGACTATTTTATGAAAAAATAAGGAAAGTAACCATTTCCGGGAGGGGTTAAATTGAAATATTGAAATGGCTCAAAAAATGTTCGATTTGTGAAAACAAGCAGATTGAAATTTTGTATTTATTTGCATATTTAAAAGGGTTTTTGAGTGAAAACATAACGCCCTACAAAAAAAATCTTGTCATTTTAAACGTTAATTTCAATTAACTTTCATAAAAAAAAATTATATCACACGACTGTAAAAACGTTACGCAACTAAGCAGTTATACGTTGTGTGTTATATACCTTGCACTGCGTGATGCGCGTGTATTTCATTGCATACTATAATTTCACCCCTAACTCGCTTAAAAAAGTATAATTTCAAATAATTAAAAATAAAATATTTCCACAGGATGGGGGAGAAAAAAGGGTGAGATGCGTAATTATTATTAATAATAAAAATGGTTTTACGGTCTGTATGACGTAATTACATTTATTTGCTTATTAGTATCTGATTGTATCGATGATCGATATTTTTTTAAATTTTTTATTTGTTTATTTGGAAATATTAACAGATATAAGAAAATGATAATAAATATATGAGAGTGTAAATAGTTAGTAATTGACATATTAACTTATATCCTAACATATCTCACATAGAAATAATTTTGAAGTAGTACATAATAATATAAGCATGGTAAAATAAAAGACATCAATTGTAACAGTAGTGAGTAGAAGATAATAAAGTAAATAACAATAATAAATTATACGTATGACCTAACTTTATTTATATCTTGCATTGCAGTAATGAATCAATATTCAGTTATTAATCAAGTATTAATTCAATGTTGCGTCGGAGAATTATGTTCACTTGTGATCTTAGGTTGTGTAGAGACACATGATGGATATCGATGTCGGTGAACAAGTCGTTGTAGACTCGGCACATTCTCACTATGGGGGAGCGTAATCCGTAATTGGTACGAGCTACAGGAATGTGGAAGATGCACTGTGTTCGAGTAGCTCTTGCTGGGACGTGGATGTTGATAAGTGATAAAAGGGGTGGACAACTAAATTGGTTTCGAGAATTACAAATTGTATAAATTAACAATGTCAAGAGCTGTACGTCCGTTTTTTATACTTAAGATGTTGAAGTAATTCAATGAATCTGCATAGTGTTGCCGTGGGATGGTTAACCTAAAGCTAAGCGTTCTGATGTAATTCTTTTTTTATAGTATATATATAAATTTTTCAACATATATATTATAGTACGGTTTCCAAATGCTAGATGCATATTCGAGGTGCGGTCGGATAAGTTTGGTACAGGTGCATGTAAGTTTGAGGATTTTTGAAATTTCTGGTAAAACGGAGTATAAATCCTGTCATGTTTTGTGCTTTACTAATTATGTTTTCTATGTGAATATTATACATGCATTTAATTCAATAAGTATTGAAAAGCTTAAAGCTTGATGGCTAAGACATTGAAAAAATATACCTCCGTTAAGTGGGCATACAAATCGCTTTTTAAGGGCGAATTGCCTTTACAATAGAATATAAGTGTGATTTGAAATACAAAGAGGCTGACCTAGATGAGATTCGATAGACTACTATAGATACGTCTGAGTGAGCATTTTACTTCAGAATCAGCTATCATCAATAATATAAACTATCTGTAACAACCCGTTATGACGTCACTCTTACATATCAGTTCCCAAAGAATACATATTTATTTATTAATAAAAAAAATAGATAAAAAGAAAAAAAATAAAGAAGAAAATTAAAGATAAGAAGAAGAAAAAGAAAAAAAGAGAAATAGAGTTTTATAAAAGAGTTACGGACAGGCAGAGAGATAACGAAATGATTATTTGGATTTTCATCATTCCAAGGTATTTATAAAATTATAGATAAAAATAAAAAAGAGTCAAAGAAGAGAAAAAGGAAAACTAATAAAAAAAACAAAAAAAAGAATATAAGAAAAAATAAATAAAAATAAGAAGGAAAAAAAATTATAATTGGTTATTGATGTCATGTCTATCTCTTGTTTTTAGATTTTTGAATTTTACATTTCATTTTATTTTACTGTCATTTTTATTGCTTCTTGAGTTTCAGATTTGATTTGTTTATAATTATTTCATTTTGTTGTAATTTTGTTGCTTCTTGAATTTCAGACATAATTATTTTAATTTGTTGTAGTTTTATTGATTGTTGACTTTCATATTTGATTTGATAACTATTATTTCATTTGATGTAAATTTGTTATACTTTATGTTAAGTAATGTTTTATTTTTCTTTATATATCACTTTATTAATTGTTTTTGATAGAATTATACCTTATCTCCTTTTTTATTATTACCTATCAATCTAAACATATTTATATATATTGTTTCTTTAATGGTACGTTGTACCGTGTATTAAATAAATAAATAAATATTTTTTTTATAAAAGAAGTTAACGACAGACAGACAGATCACAGATCAGAAATGATTATTATTTGGGATCATCATAATTTCAAGGTATTTAATGCTGCTGCAATGAGGTGTGCCGACATACAGCCATGGCACAAGTCATGTCGGTAAGAACATCGACAGAACACGCGGCAGCGAGGGGTCCGCCGTCATGTGGGCCAAGTCGCAACACGACACTTCTCTGCCTGATCCTGTCGACATTCAACTACAATTTTAACTCTTAAAATACTGTGCTAAAAAAAACTTTGGGGACGGTGGAGTAACACAGCGTTACCTGATTAAAAATCGGCATAGTTTTTAATATGTGATAAAATATACATAAATACGATACAGATAAGACTTTTAAAAGGTCCCTTTATATAATTATGTAAGGTAAACATACATACTTGCATTATTTTAGTAAATTATTATAAAAGTATGGCAAATCGAATTTGCGTACGCTCCCGCCGATGTTTCATTGGCAACTGAATACAACGAAGCGGTCGCCAGCTCGCTTCAGTTGCCTGCACTCCGTCTTTGTCTAACACATGTTACCCGACTCTACCGTACTCTTTCTATATTGTATTGCTTTCGCCAAAACTCAAGCAACCGCCATCTCTATCCTACATGAAATGTATGGTATTATCGTGCTCTTTCTTGCTCGATTTAACTGCGATGTACAATATTCTGCTCTCTCTTGCACACTGGCCGAAAATACGAGAGTAATGAATAAATATTTTTTAATTAAAAAATCCGTACATTCCTAACAGTTTAATTTAGTAATTTTGGTGTGAAAATGTCTATTCGATGATTACAAAAAATGTGACGTTTTAGTTTTCGTAAATAAGGTAGATATTTCATATTTTGTATGACAGGTAGACCTACGTTACATCACCGACACACAGGAGTTAAACTACTCTTTCTGCCTTGTAATATTTCTTACACTATAAATCAATAGGCAACCAACTATGGAAGCGATTACCTGCAAACTGCTCTAGGTATCCAATACCTCTAGATATCCAAACAACATTGTATACGTTTTATATGTATTTATTTCTATAAATATTAAAAGATCTTCGTCTGTACCTAAAAATACCGAGACTATTTTAGGTTTTCAACCCTTAGCATACGTCGGCAATTTCATATTATAAAACCTGTACTCAAAGGGGTCGTTATAGGGGTTAGTAAACTCGTGGTAAAAGATATCATCACAAAAACGGTAAAATATAATGTCGTCGTCAGCGACGAAATTTTTTTTCACTGTTATTTTTATCACTGACACTAAAAAATTTTATGAGACACCCACTGAATAGATATATCAATTCTTCGTTTTTTGAGGTATTTTGAGAGTTCAAAGAGTACAATTTCAAAACATATATATGTACACATAATGTAATGATGTAATAAGTAGCTTTTTGGTCTTGAGGTTAGGATTTTCGCCTCGTGATCCCAAAGGTCGCGGATTCGAACCTGACTCCAGACCAGTAAGTTATCCTAAATTAGTTTAAAAATAGTATGAATATTGATGTGACACGTTTTCCTTGTTAACATCTCTATTTTAAAAAATAAAATTAAAATTAAAAAAATCGGTAGTAGATATCCATAAATGTTTAAACACTGTTTAATACTTTGTTTAGATTCACATAATATAAAACCGTGTTTAATTTAAACACAGTTTAATACTTTTTTTAGATTCACACAATAAAAAACTGTGTTTAATTAATTTAAATAAGATATATTATAGATCTCTCGCAGAAAATAAGCTATTTGTATGGGAAAGTATGTATGGAAGTGTTTTAGGCGTTTACAGGACTTACGACTTGTCGTTGGCTGGCTTATGTGATCACTTTATACAATGTAACGTTCATCGATTCCACTCACGGTCGACCACGCATCTACCGAATTTGGAATTGTAATTGTATACATATATGGTTTTAACGTACCTCGCTTATTTTATTCAATACAACTACGTTACCGCCATATATTAGTGAAATTTTTCATTCCCATGAAAAATTGATAGATGTCGCCGATGGAAATGAGACATTTAAATTTTTTTAACCAAAGCATGAAGATAAAATCTTATTAATGTATATATGTGGGGTATAAAAGCAAAGGCAGCAATATTCAAAAAATTAGAAAAAAATCTTTTGAATGCAGTCACCGATGATTTACGAGTAGAATGTACTGAATTAAAATGGTAAATTTTATCATAGTAATATAAAAATATATACTATATACTATATTTTTTGACTAGAATTTTGAGCAATATTTTTTTTATGTATACACTAGCTCAATAGTGTAAATGCGGCCAATACCATCAAAAATAACATACTTTTAATATATATTTCCTCCGCCAATTAAGGCTGTGAAAATAGCGCTATCTAGAATAGCGTAGCGCCTTGATAACATTAGTGAAGGACATAATTTAAAAGAGAATTATGTTTTTCTTTGCTTATTATGCCTCATTACTATTTGAGCCTTCTGGTAATGTTAGTGACGGATGTTGTTACGAAGAGAATTATATTTTTTTACCTCATTTTATACACCTCATTATTTGTGCCATCTGGTACATAACAATTTTAAACAAATTTTCATTAATGATTATTTGATTAATACCAATGACATATGCGATATAGTTATGGATGCACATATTAGTTTTAATTTTCATTAATCTGAAATATTTAAAAAAATCTAATTTAGAGTATTTTATTAATAAAAATTTTATTCATGTAAATAATTCAATGTTTTGAAATTTGAAATCATAATAAAATTGAAAACGGAAGATCAGCTATTGGATATTAAGTTACGGACAGATTTTCGAAATTATTATTATTTGGCGATTTAAATTCATCGGGATGTCGTGTATACACATAAAAACATGGAACAAAATACAGTAATTGTGTTCTTAAAAAATTAAAATTAATTTTGAAATAATTCAATTTCGTCGAACTACAAAGTTAACTCTATAAAAATAATTCATTATGTAATTTGCGTTCGAGGTGAAACATGGGTAAAGATTATTTCTATTTGACTGAAGAAGACAAAATTTTCTTGCATAATTTAAAAAGAAAACACGTGCTCTTTGACGTTCCAGAATTTTCATGTTTCATTCCCTGTTAATAAGGATGAACAAAATTGTTGGCAATTTCTGGGGTAGTTTATAAAGCCTATGGCAATATGCAAGTTGGCGGAGGCCCTCCCACGTTAAGGTATTTTTAGACATCCGGAGGCATGGTGGAAAATTACTACAACCTACGCATTGCCTGCACTGAATGTCGCCATTAAAACTTTTATAACTCCAATAAAGATGTTGTTTACATTTAACATTTTTGGTATGCTTCAAAAATTTCATAACGTTTCAAATAATTAATTGGTAGGCGTGTTTTATGATTTTTTTTTGTTTAAAAATTGTACATTTTTACCTAATCAATTTTTTTTCTGAATCTGTAACAGACTGGATAGCACATTGTGATCCTTTTGAAGGACCTTATTATACAGTAGTTACCTCATAACGTAACTTCAGAAAAAATTTAATGCGGCTAATCTAAACCTAAGTGGTCCTATCAAACTTTTCTGAAAACTCAACCTGGTAAATATAAAACCGTGAAGAATTTCAAATAATCAAAGTTTTCAGACAATCTAGAATATAATACAATAATCATAATATAGTAATATCAAACATACATAATTGAATCGCTGTTATGAATATTGCAAATAAAATAAAGAAATAAACTGACAAATACCTTTTTAATGATGACAAAAAAAGTATTCTTGGAAATTAAATTAACAATATGAATAGTGAACCGTGTGCATGCCAACTATTTTTTTATAATGTGTATTTTTTATGTAAGCCAACACTATTATTAAATGGTTATTAAGTATAGAAGAAACCTGATAACTAATTCATAGTTAGCAGGATCTTTGTGAAGTGTAAAATACGTAATAAATAAATAAAAGTTTAAAAAAATAAAAAGTCGAAAAGAACTGCTCATAATTGAATTTTTTAAATGATGTTGAAGATTTTACAATAACCTGGAAATATTTAGAATACACGAAAATATTCTAGAAAAACTTTATAAATAATATTTCTAATTTTATAATAATTATTCTGATTGTAGGTATAATAATAATTAAAACCATAAAATATAAAAGTAATTATTCTTATCATACAGTAATTATACACGAATTATATATTGAATTATTTTATATTAATTCTATATAATATATAGAAGAAAGTATGAGCGGCGACGTCATCGCTAGATGTCTAGAACAGTTTTGTTTTGATAGCTGCGATTGACCACAGAAGCAAAGACTATAGACAAGCGAATTTAAATCTATGCGATAGAAATGGCGTGAATAAAAGTACCCGCGTGTGGAATATTCTAGTGCATCGGAGCGAGTCATGGAATAGTGTTCCAGTTGATTTTGTAGCCAGTGTGTGTAAATAAAAGTTTAATCTGTGACAATGTTATATAAAATTAGTACTAATATTATTTATATGGTATAGGTCTTGCCATTTAAGAAAGGCAATCGAATTAGTATGTGTAAACCATGCGTACGGGGCATATTGTTTCGTTGTGTTGGTGTCTAAACACCGTCAGTGGTCCACATATGGATACCACAATTAGTAGATGGGCTGACTCAGGAAAAAGATGTATCCCGATTCTTTTATTCTATATCAGTTGATTAAAGTTAATCAGTTTACGTATGTGGGGTATAAAATCAAAGGCAGCAATATTCAAAAAGAAACTCCTCGAGGATAACTAAATTATACTGTACTAAATTCGAGATTTTATAGGAAATATAGCCTATAAATTTAAAGGAAACATGATTTTAGAAGGGATAGATACATTGAATCGGTAAAATAATATATTTTTTTTAATATTGCTGCTTTTGCTTTTATACCCCCCACATCTTATATATAAAAATTCATACGCAGGCTGAATTTATTCATTCTTGTAAAACTCGATAAGTAGTCAATTGACTTGAAATTTTGACATTACGTTGCATTCGAATATGCGCGTGTTTACATTCATACATATAAAATAATATTTGTCTGTCTGTTTTTTATACAAATCTACATCATTTGATCTATCTGACCCAAATTTTGCATACTTATTCTGCAGAACCCGGCGGGCGACATAAGCTGCATTTTTTCCTTCCCCCAGATACATTTTCTTTAGAAATCTATACCGTTCGACCGATCTTACTCAAATTTTCCATTCTTATTCTTTAGGACCCGACATTGGCAAAATTTACCTTCCTGGACATCCATTCCATCCCAGTCTAAATTAAATGGAAACATAATTTTTATTAGAGACTTGGCAAAACAGTGGAACTTTTGTCCCCCCTCCCACAACCTATTTTTAGCTAAATCCTAAACCCGGACAACGCCGGGTACGAATAGCTAGAGTCATATAAAATACAAATTTATTTTATTTTTATGAAACACGTGTTATGATTAATTCTAAATAAAAATATGTATTAGTATTTGCGAGGAATTTCCGTTAGAGTTTTTCTATCTCATGGATCGCGGATTTTATTTGAAATATGAGCTTTTGATTTAAAATATTAACCGCCCACACGGTGCCCAGGAATACTTTTAAATAAAACAAAAATCAATACATGAGCCAAATAGAACTACACGGGGATCAGACGCAACTACGCAAGAAAGCACCAATTATAGTGTTAAACATAAATAGTGACGTTGATTTTATTGAAGAGGTGGATGAAATTTAATATTTCAATATTATTTAATTCAAAATCAACCTTTTCAGCAAATTTTTAATGTTTCAAAAAAACACTTTCAAAACTTTATTTTATTATTTGAGAAAAAACATTTTACTTAAAATAGTGCGGAGTTAATATACAAGACTATAATTAATACTCACAAACTATTGTACTGCAGTGCTGAATTTAGTCAATAAAGGAAACATCGAGAAAATATAAGTGATGCAGAGTAGTAAGAATTACAAAATTAAATAAAAGAGAATTACAAAAATAATAGATATATACAAAAAAAATTCAATAATCCAAATTTTTTAAATTAAAAATACATTAAACACAAGAAACGATTTTCGATCAACAAGATTTAGAGATACACTTAACACACCAAAATTTAATTTTACCACTACCCGAAATCATTTTAGTTTTCTTGGTATTAAATTCTGTAATAACCTCCCCCAAACGATCGAAAATATAACAGATGAGATAAAATTTATAATTGAAACCAAAAAACATATAGGTGTAGAAACACCTACAAGACACATAATACAATCATGAAACTGTAAAATGCATATTTATACCTAGTACCTGTAATACTGCTCTATACACGAGTCTTCTAACTCTCATAGAGTTAGTAAAACAAATTGTTTCCATATTTGAAATGTTAAATGATATTAATTTTTGTAAAAAGAATAAAAAATAAATAAATAATTTAAAAAAATAAAACAGAATTGAAGAAACGAGAAGAGCACTAAATTGTCTAAATTCAGCTCATAAGCCCTGGGCCACCCTATAAAGACTTCCATACACGTTTCCCATGTAAATAGCGATGTCTTTTATTTTAATTAATTTATCTTAATTAATAAATATCCCTCTGTGGAAAAAATACAGTAATGTGTTTCTAAGAACATATATAAAAATATGAAAATATTGCGAATAATGAAACAACTGTCTACATTACGTTGGTATACCTACGTATGTTTGTCGCTTTTTTTAAATCTGTCGTTGTAAGTTGTCTTGCCTGTTGAGGTTAGTCGTTGTACAATTTTAGTCCGTTGCAAGAGTCGAAAAGTTTTGAGATATTCTAAAATTGCTTTGGTGTGACGATTTTCGTGTATTTTGTTCAACTTAAAATTGAAAAATTCCGAGTATTTTTTATTAAATCTCGCATAATTAAAAATAGCCTAAAATATTATTTTATTATTAGTCAATAAAACTTGAATATAATCACATTCGTCCATTTTATTGCGTGTGCTTTCATTTCTCATGTACAGAAATCCTTTTTAAAATTATTAAATGTACCGTACAAAGGAAATACTATTATAATACACACGACATATCTGCACACATGAGTCTTCGCAAATCTTTTTACCAACTCTTTGAACAGATTTTCAACAGTGCCGGTCAAAAATATGGGAACAATTTGTTGATCAGTTTTGAACTGAGAATACATGGACTTCTGTGATGATCTTTTTAAAATAATAAAATAGAATAAAACAAAATAAATCAATATTAAAATCGTTTATACATATATTAATTAAAATACGGTCCGAAATTTTTGTATTTGTGTTAATTGGTTGTACCATTTTTTATCAATTACCTTTTTTGAAAATAAATAATATTTTTAGGTCTATAAAAGAAGTTAATTATAAATAATAATTTCCAGACGTATTCTAGTGTATATGTTTATTAATTCGAATGAATATCATAGATGTGGGGTATAAAAGCAAAGGCATCAATATCCATAAAATTAATAAAACGTTTTGAATGCAGTCACCGAGGATTACTAACTGAAAATGTACTCGAGTCTAGATTTTATGTATCTATCCAAACAAATATTTCCCAAAAATTTATAGACTGTTTATAGGAATTTTCTATTAAATCTCGATTTCAGTACATTATAAATTAATAATCCTCGATGACTGCTATCCATATTGTTGCATTTGCTTTTATACCCCACATATACATTAAAAAGAATATTGCTTCTATTCTACTTTAGAAATATATAGAGATATCATTAGCAACGTTGACATCTATGTATACTGTGTCATGAAAATTACAAATTTTCGACCATAGATGGCTATTTCGTAGTTGCCTCAAATATTTGAAATGAGACAGATTAAGAGCATATATACCACTTTTGTTGACAATAACAACAAAAAATGTATCTTTTTGGAGTTCTTAGGGTGGAGTCGGTGAACGTTGCATTGTGTAAAGTGATTACTTAAGCCATCTACTACACGTCATCATCTCTGTAAAGCCACCCTATAAAAACTACCATACATGTTTCCAATCTGTGAGACTTTTAACATTAAAAAATCAATTTAACGGCAAAAGCATCCGTGGTTGCGCTGCATTCCCTACAGTACCTAGCAAAAATAATCATGTAATAACCTAGCGAAAACAAAACTGATTGTGCCTGCAACATGCCCACTAATTTAATAATACACGTGTAACTGGGGGACTAAACTTTTTAACGGCAGTGTGCGCTCGAGAGAAATGTCGTTTCTAAAGGAGAATATAATTGTGGTACCAAATGATCCGAGAGGCTTCGCATAAAAGGATTTCGTCCTCCCGCCGGATCCGCTTTTCCACAATGGAAATGCAATGATCTTTATAGGACTCGACATTTCTATTCCGGGCCACTGGTTTAACGACCAGATAACGTCACACAGGACGAGAATGGAGCGAGGATGGAGATTACAATCGCCAAGATGATAATATCAAATCTAATAACGTATTCAGAAAAGGGAAATATAAATATGAAATTGAATGTGAGTTGAAAGATGCTGACAATATGTAGGTAATGTAAATTTAAGGACAATGGAACCTTGACGTACGAGCATTATTCGTTCCACAAACGTGCTCATATTTCAAAACACTCGTACGTCGAAGAAAATTTCCCCATCTGTACTAATATTATAAACAAGTATTGTTTGTAAGTTTGGATGAATGAGGAAATCTCCGAAACTACTCGTCCTTTTTCAAAAATTCTTTCACGAATATTTAAAATGTAGTTTCGGGGTAGATACAGGCTATATATTACCCCGTTAAAATACAAGGGCTTTTCGTGGAGACCAATTTTTGCAACGTAAATCGACAAAAAAAGGTCGAGCGAATGCGTATCTTACGAACGCTGCGTTAGCAATAAGAGATAAATACAATCTACATATAGAATAATTGTAGAACCTTAAAAAACCTATATAAAAGTCCAACATGACATTTGCCTATATGTTATGGTTAACTCACAAATTAATAAAATAAAATATATATTTAAAATTATTTTTTATCTGTCGGGGGTAATTTAAGTAGGTAATGTTTAATTTTTACTCCCTTTATATTAACTCGTGGCGTCTGCTTGCTTGCTTGCCGTCGAAAAAACGTTGAATCGATTTTTGACCCTTTTCCCGTGATCCAATCGAGCTGAAACTTTGCAAGCAGACTCGTGGCGACGATGAAGAAGATCTTTCAAATTTTCGTTAAAAAAAATTAATAATTATAGTGTAATTTCGGATTTTTAGAAATGGTTTAATGGTTTTTTTCAAATTGGAATCATGACAAAAGTTTGATTTCTAGCAACGGCGGCCCGATAACGTCGCGGAATATTTTCTAAATTTGAATTACTCCGTCGGTATACACAATAGGTACTTCATTACAGAAAGCATGAAGTGTCTTATCAAGGCTCAAAACATCTGACATTTTAGAAATATATTAAATTGCTGTAAGTTTAGTGTTATGTTATATGTTTTAATTCGTCTCTAATTGTTGTTATATTTTACAAAGAAAGGGAGTATATTAAAAACTTGGTTTTTATGGGTTACTTTTTTTAGTAAAAAATAGGTTCGGTTGACCCTCACATATGTATTAAGTTTGCCAATCCCTCATACATTGGTTTTTATGGGTTACTTTTTTATCAAAAGTATCGTTTGCTTATTATTAGGGAAATTTTATGTAGATGAAAATTGCCTTGTACACAACATTGTTTGGACGAGTAGTTTGTATTATATTGATTTTTCACCGATACTCATTCTTTTTTCACTGATAAGGAAACTCAATTCATTCGTTCCAATATCACAAATCATCAATATGAAAATAAATTATGTAGTACAATATAATCACATTTGTACACTTAAGATAAATTATTGAAATCTCACAAAGACAGAAATCACCTTTAAAGTGTCTAGAATATTTTATTTTTTTCTAGAGTTACTTCACTATTATTGTGTATCTATATATAACATATATATATTTATATATTTTTAAATGGTACCGTCTTAAATAAATAGATCTCGAAGATTCTACAAATACCAATAAAAACACTTTAAATCATACGTTTTAACATTAATATGATACAAATTCGCAGAAATATGAATTCCATATACAGGGTGTACCCAGAGCTAGCAGCAGAAACTTGGCTGGCAGATTCCTGTCTAAAATGTTCAAGCAACCGTGACCTTATGTAGTTATGGAGTAATGCAATATCACAGTTTGCATTTTTTTTCAATATTTATGACTTTTTCTTCAATATTTTTACAAAACATTATCATTACATTATATTGACTAAGAAAAATTCATTCGTTTCAATAAAAGTTAAATAAAATAATAAAAACCAATTGGAATTGAAAGGTTTTTATAATTTTATTTGACTTGTTGAAGGGGGGTGAATTTTTCATATCAGATATAAGTTACTGTAAATGATAGTCCAACGTTTTGCAAAAGATAAGTCAGAAATATTGAGAAAAAAAATGCAAACTTTGATATCGCATATCTCCTTAACTATTGATATTAGATCACGGTTGCTTGAACATTTTAGACTCATAACATAGTCAGGAATCTACCGGCCAAGTTTCTGCTGGTAGCTCTGGTACACCCTGTATACGGTGCGTGGTGATCTGAAAGGCATTTTTTTAAATTTAAAAGGTTACATAAAAAAATGCGTAGTGACATTACGATACCATTAAATTATTTAATATCACTTTTCTTCTCCGAAATCCGGCGCCGAAAAATATTAAATTGAGCCTCGCCGTGGGTGGGGGGAGGGGGTTGAAGTAAAAATACTCTCAATTGGTTCACCCTTTTCACAAACGCTCTCGTATAATCCTCCGCGACATTTTAATGAGATCTGGTTTCGCTTATCATGTTCGAGATGATATCAACGTTTTATTACGTCCTATGTTTGTATGTTTATGTATTATATTGTGCCAAGAATCTTTAATAAATTAGATAAAAAATTCTTTGAGATGATGCAAGACAAAAAAACTCGATTGGCTTCAAAAAAGTACAAGCTAAAAGAATATATATTAAAGCTATGTACCTAATCTTACATTAATCTATAATTACATATCATGTATCATTTTGTAAAAAAACATGCAACACTCGATAATGACCTACTATCTTCATTATAAAATAAAAATTATTGTCCAATATTGAAGGCAACCATGCCGTAAAACTGCTGTGCAGTTTGGCATATCTAAAATGTAATAAATATCAAAAAATTAATAAATATATATATATATAAAAAAAGTGTTATTTTTATGATTTCTTAGTTATCCGTTTTAAATTAAGGTATTGTGTGGAAGAATTTTTATTAATAGCGATAGCTAGAAATCTATATGCAGATATTAGGAATGAATGTAAAGCTGATCTTAGCATAAAAATAGAATTAAAAAAGGGTCGCTCAGATGGTTTGGGCGTGTTGAGCGAAGGAATGAGAAAAGAATGGTAAGAAAGATATATAATGCAAGTGTTGATGGCGCCAGAAAGAGAGAGCGACCGCGGAAGACGTGGCATGACCAGATTATACTGGAAGATAGTTCCGTTAGAGGCTTCAACAACCGGCGAGCTTGCATGCGAAGATGTATGAATGTGGATGAAGCGAGAGTTGTATGTCGGGACAGAAGAGTGTGGCGCCCTATCCTCTCTGCCTACTCCCACGGGGAAACGGCGTGATGTTAAGTAAGTAAGTAGGTAGAAATTCAATATATTTCCATTTTATCAAATATAATAAATCCGTTGTTTGTTCGTCCGTCTGTCTGTCTGTCCGTCCGTAACTTCGTGTAACGTCCGCAGTGTAACATTCGGATTCACTGCCAAAAAAACAATTTAAACGGCCGGCAAACCCGAACCGGCCGCCTGACGCATGTTACTACCGCCGCCTTTCCGTGGACTGCCAAAAATATACTAGGGCTTCGCAAAGACGCGAACCACCGCATGTTCTGCCTAGCATAGTTGCCAGGGCTTAAAATAGTGTCCTTATAAACTGCTGGCAGGAGAAATATAAAAAAAATGTTCAAATATTTTATTTTATTATTTTTCAGGAATGGGCTTCAGGAACGTCATTTTTAACTGATTACGCCTAGTATTTCCATAGAATTCAATTATATTATTACCATTATTTCGATAGAACTAATGGTAATATAATCGTATAAAGTCTTTATTAGAGAGTTAAGGTTGTTATTACGGTCGTTAGACATATTTAACTGTAATTTCGGATATTTTATACGCACCGTATGTATTACCGAAAAGCGAATCTCGACGTTTCGTTGGATACTTATCCAACGTCATGAGGAGGACGACCTTTACCGCGGAGGCGGAGGTCGGACTCTTGATGTCGTTGGATAAGTATCCAACGAAACGTCGAGATTCGCTTCTAGGTAATACATACGGTGCGTATAAAATATCCCAAATTACAGTTAAATACGTATAAAGTCTTTTAAGAGTGTTAGTTGAAGATACCTATTTTGCTAATGACCGATTACGTATAACGATCCCACTTCTACACAAAAACACTTATTTTCCTCGGGAAAGATTTCGTCTGCTTCGCAGAATTACTCGCTTTGAAAGTCGGGACAATGCCTCTTCGCTGGCCGTTCTTCAAAGTTTTTAGTCTTTCGTGAAAATTTCAGCGCTATCCTCCATGAAATCCTACGCTACTAGGCCCGGTAGCATACAGAAACTCCCCCATACATCACTGTAATATTCCGGAGCTTTAAAAATACCTGGAAACATTTTGCGGCGGTATGCACTTTTTTTTTTATTTCCGACCAAGCATTGAATCACTTGCGCACGCTTTTTATTACATACGTTTCGGTCCGGTGTTTGAAAATTCTATTTTCGTTTGAAATACATTTGAAAACCTTTCATTGAAAAATATCAAAAATCAGCATGAAGAGTGAGTTATGCGATAACGTACAGAGTGTAAGAGAACTAGTCCGCAATACTTTACAGGCAGATTTCTGTAAAGTATTAATTGTGAGTAGAAAATGTTCAAGCAACCATGAACTATGTAATATCGATATGCGACATCAAAAATTGCATTTTTTTCAACATTTCTTACTTATTTTATGCAAAACGTTGGAGTTTAATTAAAGTAACACATATTTTATATGAAAAATTCATTTCCTTCAATACAAGTCAAATAAAATAATAGAAATCTTCCAATTCCAATTGGAAAACATCCCAAATGCAATTTTTTCAGGTTTTGTATTATTTTATTTAATTTTAACTGAAAGAAATGAATTTTTCGAAATCGATATAAGCGACTGTAATGATACTTCGACGTTTTGTAAAAAAATAAGTCAGAAATATCGAAAAAAATGCAAACTTAGAGCCGCATATCTCCATAACTATTGATATTAAGTCATGGTTGCTTGAACATTTTCGACTCGTAATCAAGGGAGGAATTCACATGTAAAGTATTGTGGACTAGCTCTATTAAGCCTTGTATACAGGTGTCTCGTAGCTAGGAGCATATTTCTTCACTCAATTTAAATACAAAATATTATTTGCATTATGGGTGACAACGAAGTTTGCATTTTTTTTCAAATTATTTTATGCGAAACTACAACAATTAACTAATTATTGTAGTTTCACATAAAATGCAGAATATAAAAAATTCATGCGCTTTAATACAAATAAATAAAATGTTTAAAAACTTGTTTTTTGCAAGGTTTTTTTTATTTTATTTGTGATTCAAATTTAGGCAGGAATTAATCTGCGATGTTCATGTATTATCTTTATTTTTAATCTCATTTCCAATCCACTAATAGCCTTCCACTCCGTTCCGCTGACAGTACTTCGCTATCCATCCCCATTATTCAGCTCCTCATTCAGAGAGCAGCCAGGCCGTGGAATCAACTATGTGACATCATCACACACCATAAATACCTTTCCCAACACCTATTTTAACCCCTTTTTGTCCCCATGTCCTACTCATCTCGTTATTATGGAGACGTTAGTTATCATTGTAATATTGTCTATCGGAAATATGTTTCAATTGTTCCACTAAATTGTGCTGTTGGACGTAATAACACGAATTAAATTTATACGAGTTATAAATTTCGCAATTTATCGCTTGTCTATGAACACTCATTATCTCGTTTTAATGCTTTCGAGAAAACTCCTTTCAACTATGGCACATAAAGTGCTTCGCTTGTCGCTCGGTTACACTTACACTGGCCACACCGATCGCTACGGTTTGTTGCCAGTATCACGCCGGATCAAACGTCAAAATAAATATGAAGCGCTGCGGCTTGGTTCCGTATTTTTATATGAAACACGTCGGTTTTTCGAATCTCCTAGATTATCCTATACATTCTCGGAAATGTGAAAACGAGAAATGTGACTACAACACTACTACAACATTCGGGAAACGCCTTAAATCATTCACATGATTTTAGGCGTTTCCCGAATGTTATAGATAATTATAGAGTATTTTAAGGTGTTCTAGAGGGTTTCATAGGGTTATTATTTCTGACATATTACGAGGGATTTTGACTGTGTGCAATCCATGTACAAAAAATGAATTAATAGAAAAATAATATATTGTGGACTAGCTCTGTTACATCCTGTATAACCATGTTTTCCAATCCTTGTGGTTTGGTTCCTATTTGCAGAATTACGTCCATTTTACATATGAAGGGGGTCGTCTGGTTGCAAAGAGGTGGTTTTGCATTTGAACCTCACATGTGGCTGTTCCCGAGCACATCGCTTAGCGCCACCCTTTCAAACCACATCCACAAACGCTCCGGCTTGATCAAATATGATGTAGACGATGTGTTTGGTGCTCGTGTAACAGGTTGGAGCTTAATGGAGACACCGAGGGAGGGCAAACATTTGGGTTACAAAATTGGATCATGCGTACAAGTCAATTTCTTCACTAAATAAACATAACGGTCCAAGTACGCAGCGGTGAACGGAATAAAGGGGTAACACTGAACAAAAATTACCGTCATTGAAAGATTTGGCAGATACTTGGTGGTGCAACATTATAATTTAAAATATGTTTTACTTTACTTTGTAATACACACACAATATGAGCTATTAAATTACAACTATAGTTTCGAGAGGAGCAGTCCCTCTCATCGTCAGGTATAGATAATAACTAACTTAAATACAAAATTTATCAATCTAATTGGGTAGGTCAGGGGGGCGCGCGGCAGGGAAGGGTATTTTTTTCGCCGAACAGCTCTAGGAGTGGTGAAGTGGACTGAAATGTGATATTATTTATTAATGTGTTTCCAGAATTTAAATTTTTTAGGATTTCAATGGTTTCCAAACTATTCATTATCCAATAGTTTGGAAACCGTTGAAATCCTAAAAAATTTATTTTGTTTTGACATTATCAATACAATCGTAACGTTTCCGAGTGACGTCTGTCTGATGAGTGAGAGTGACGGACGGCATGGAAGAACGAGACAGCGAGTGGTAAAAAGCGAGAGGCGCCATTTTGCGGTCTCTCTTATTCCGTAGCCACCGCGACGTGAACAGTACTCCTATTGTATTAGAACCGAACTATTGACACCAATAATAATTATTGTAAACAAATAAATATCTGGAAGCCACGACAACGAGTTTCATTGGAATTCCGAACATGAACACTATTTTAACTCAAAATTTTAACACTTAACTTTGTTTTCACCACTTATTTGTTGAAAATATCAACACATTTCGGGTCCAATGGACCCTTCGTCAGAATACAATGTATACTTACAAATTTAAAATCAAAAATCGAAGTGTAGACAATAATAAAATAAAAATTAATATGTAGGAAATGAATAAATAATTAAGTACTAAAATTAAAACAAATTTAAATAATAACTATAGAGAGAGGACCTGGTTATTTATAATATTCAATTAACTATTAAACTATAAGCATCAGGGATTGGAGAAGTACATGTCAGGATACAGGAAGAAAGAGAGGAATGTTGGAGGAGGCCAAGGCCCACAATGGACTGTGGAGCCATTGATGATGATGATGATGATTAACAATTTTTTCTGATTTCCAAATTTAATAATTTATCCAACCGTAATCCTGTGTAATTTTTATGTAAAATTATCATATTTTACACTATGTCACGGGACGTGACTACGGGAGACAAATGAAACATATTCCAACCTATACGTTCCAAAATGTATAAATAAAAAAAAAACAAAAATCGAAACACTTAAAATCATTCACAAACTAGCAATTGGCGAAATACAAGACGAAGACATAAAATTAGACAAAATACACGAAAAACACCAACACAACACTAGAATGACTCAAAATTATCACATAACACACGCCAAAACAAAAACAGGACAATCCCGACTAATTTGCAACGGACTAAAACTGTACAAGGACCTGCCACAACAGACCAAACAACTGACCACTGACAAATTCAAAACAGATGTGACAAAAATATTAAAACTCGGCCAAATATAAAAAAATTCCTTTGTATCTAAATTATATTATTATATTTTCTTATATTGAATCATGTAAAAATGTTACCCATAAACCTCTTAGGTTTCCATTACTTTTTAAATAAAATAAAATATAAATTATTTTTTTTACGTAAACGTCATGCTTCAATGTTCCCACTGCACGCGCCTGGTAAAAGGAGGTGAAAGAAAATGTTTCCCGCAGGGTCCGTATAGCTATGCGAAATTTTGGTAAAATTAGTCAAATGGCGTAGATTTGGATAGAGAGCAGACAGATAATCAGACAATGAATTTCATTCAGAATATTTTGAGTATGTCCAAATATTTTGAACATAATAATATAAAAACTGGTGTTAAAAGGAGTTAAAAAATTAAATTTTCAGGCCTATTCTAGTGTAATGTTAATAATTCGGAAGAATCTCATATATACATATAAAGGATATTGCTATATAGATATCTCATTATCAACAGTGACATATTGGATTGTGGGAATGAAAAAGCTTTCGACTGCAGGTAGCGTAAGTGAAAATACTACTCACATCCGAAACAAGTAAAAACAAGATAAAGAAAAACACCTCAAAAAAATTGTCTGATGTACCAAGGTTTTAAAAATCTTCGATAACCTGCCGAAATAAATTCAAAACACAGTAAATATAAAAAAGTTTAAGCAGGAGAGCAAAAATTTTATTAGAAAAACTTAAATGACTAGATGGAATGCAAAACATTTAAATGAAATCATGTATTAGCTCACACAACATTATGTGTTTGACTAAATATTAGGTCCTCACATATGAAATTGGCGTTTTGCCGTACTGGCAAATTTGATCTCAAATATCTTCTCTTTGGTGAGTAATTCCAAATCCAAATTTATACAGCTATTTACTCATGTATTTGTGTTTTGAAAATTATAATTCATTTGTTTTTTCCTCAATTGTTTTTTTCTTTGCGTCATTCAGTTTACAAAATGAAAAACTTGAAATATCGCGTTATTTACGAGTACGAGTTCCACCGTGGCACCAGTGCTGCAGAAACGGCTCGAAGGATTAATGATGTGTATGGCGACGGTGCCGCAAAAGAAAACACAGTGCGTTTTTGGTTCCAACGTTTTCGTTCTGGAAATTTCGACCTGCATAACAAGCCCCGTGGACGGCCGGAGACCAAAGTTGATAATGAAGAATTGAAGGCTATTGTGGAAGCGGATCCATCGCAAACCACATTCGAGTTAGCTGCAGGCTGCGGTTTTAGTGATAAAACTGTTTTAATCCACTTGAAGCAAATTGGTAAGGTGAAAAAGCTTGAAAGGTGGGTACCTCACGAATTGAGTGAAGCAAATCAACAAACGCGCGTTGACTGCTGCGTTGCATTACGCAACCGGCACAATAATGAAGGGATTTTAAATCGAATCATTACCTGTGATGATAAGTGGATCCTGTACTATAATCGGAAGCGCTCATCGCAATGGCTGAACCCTGCCGACCCAGCCAAACCATGCCCCAAGCGAAAATTGACTCCAAAAAAGTTACTTGTGAGCGTTTGGTGGTCTAGTGCTGGTGTCGTTCACTACAGCTTTCTTAAATCTGGCCAGACGATTACGGCAGATGTCTATGTCAGCAACTGCAAACCATGATGGAAAAGCTAGCTGCTAAACAACCGAGGCTGGTTAATCGCTCTAGGCCACTGCTGCTTCATGATAACGCTAGACCACACACTGCACAACAGACGGCTACCAAATTAGAGGAGCTTCAATTGGAATGTCTAAGACATCCACCGTACTCTCCGGACCTTGCCCCAACAGATTACCATTTTTTTCGAAATTTGGATAACTTCTTGCAAAGGAAAAAATTCAACTCCGATGGGGCAGTCCAAACCGCCTTCAAAGATTTTATTGATTCCCGTCCGAATGGTTTCTTTAGTAAAGGGATCGATGAACTACCTATGAGATGGCAAAAGTGCATAGATAGCAATGGTACATACTTTGATTAAATAAATATATTATAATAAAAAAAAATCGGCTTTATGTTCCTCCCATACTAAACGCCAATTTCATATGTAAGGACCTAATAATTAAGATAAATAAATAAAGTTACGCAAGTTAAACCTACTCGTATATACAACATCCAAACATTAATTGTGAACTTAAATTGTATAAAGTGGTCGCTTAAGCCAGCCATATAACTTCCATACCTACTTCCTTACATAAAAATATAGCTTTGTCTCTATAGGACATTTATAATATATCTTGATTAAATTTTATAAAGGTATAAGATCTCGCCAGCTAGAAACTCAACACTTAGACGGATTTAGACATGGCGTGACGTACGCATTCGTGACTAGGGAATGCAATCCCGATCCCGCGAGATCTCGAGGCATTTTACGAGATCAATCCCGAACCGAAAAATCGGACGAGATTATCGGGATTATCGGGATTGATCAGCATTTTTTGTTTTGTATGTTTGATTGTATATGTCTATAGAGCTTTTAGTAAGTACTTAAAACTTATGTTCATGTCACATTCTAACTAACTAACTAACTAACCATCACGCCATTTCCCCGCAGGGGTAGGCAGAGAGGATTAAACGCCACACTCTTCTGTCCTGGCATACCACTTTTGCTTCGGCCACATTCATACATCTTCTCATACAAGTTCTACGGTTGTTGCGGCTTTTAACGGGGCCATCCTCAAACACTTGTTGTATTTGATCGTGCCAAGTCTTTCGCGGACGCCCTCTATTCTTGTTGCCTTCAACACTCGCCTCTTATTTTCTTAACCACACATTCAAATAATGAAAATAGTTTTTAATAATATTTGCTGTATTTTATCAACCTAACATAGTAATAAAAACTACTACTAGTTAGTAGGTACTATTTACTCTACTACATTGACTGATAGAGGCTTGGAAAAACGCCTACAAAAACTTTAATGCAATGATTAATAATGAACATTTTATTAAAACAGCTGATATAAAAATGCAAGGCATTGTCGTTAATTACGATTCAGCTCTAAAAACAAAAAAAACACAAAAGTATTCGGGATCCCGATCCGTAGGGATCCCGCGGGCAATCCCGACTCGGGGTTGCATTTCCTATTACGTCACAATGTATTGATGAGATTATATCTTTATCAGCGTCTCGTCTCTCTGTTCCAGGAGCAAGGTGGCCGCGCTGCTGCTGGACAAGCACCTGCAGATCAACGGCATCGGCGTGGCGCACGGGCGGGGCAGCCTGGCGCCCCCTCCCGCCACCTGCAGCAGGATGAAGCGGGAGCGCAAGGCGGCCAGGACCCTCGGCATCATCATGACGGCCTTCCTCGCCTGCTGGCTGCCCTTCTTCCTGTGGTGAGTCGCCTTCTCCGGGTCGACCCTGCCAGCGCTTCGTGGTATTTTCTACCGCAGTACGTAAACCACCAGTCTAGGCCGCACACACACAGACGTGGCGAGAATGCCGCGTAAGCAATCGAGGCACAGCAGGGCTTACACGGGCGGCCTATACAGGTCACCGCACCGTCAACAATACCTGCACCCATACAGCTAGACTTCAATAAAGTACTTTGTTCGCAAAACATATAAAAAGCAGCTAACGCCCTGTACGGGCATGTCAGTCTCTCAGCGTTAGTTATCTATAACAGTAAAAAATTTCACATTTTTTCAAGGCCGTTACTGTCTCCGTCACGGTATTACCACATACTACATTAAGACAGACAAACCTACTTTCGACACGGTACTGAAAGACAGTACCTAACCTAAGACGCCAAGACATACCCAGATTTCGGTACGGTATTGCAAGCCACTAATTAATCTTAACATCATCATATACTCATCAGCCCTGATGATGGACTCTACAATGAAATGTGAGCCAATGAGGTCACGTATATACAGCAGATCGCATATATAACTACACTAAAAACTACACAGAAAAAACTATGACGGGATTGTGGCCGTGAGAGCCAATTGAAACACTTAAACACACAATAATAATTAAAACTTGTATTTACTACACAGTCACTGGACACGAATTTTATCGAGGCACCGTTATTCTCGTGGGTTCGCACTAATTCACTTCGATTCGCACGTAAGTGGTCGCACTCATTTCCTCAAGTATTCCTTAACTCTAACATCAAAATTTGAATACATTTTTTTCTATATAAAAATCATTACAAATTAATTTAAACACCCGATTTTTTAGAAAATCATCCTTATTTTTTAATATGTACTTTTTGAATTTATTATTACTGTTGAAAGCTGGTTGAATAGAAAACGAGATTTTTTAACTATTGAATTTGAAATTTTAATACGTATAATTATGATTTTTCTCAAATGCTTTTCAATGTTGAATTAATATTGGTGGGTAAACAAAAGATTTTAAAAAATAACTCTTACACTTTACACCATTTTTTCTTTTAATCCTTTATCAATACGATTATTAAACGCAATCCGTTTAAAAATATTAATTTCCACGTTAAAATTAACCACAGAAAATAGAACATTAATCAATTAAACATTAATTATTTAATTAATAAAAATTGAGTATACATTGTATCCTGACAAAGTTGATATTATTCAATACAAAAGTGCTGAAAACAGAGTACATTTTAATTAATTATATTAATAATTTCATCACAAAATCATTTTTCTCTTTTTGTAGCAGTCATTAATAATTTGTTTTCATGTTAGTAGGTACTTAGTTATTATTCATTTCCCATATACTACTTTACTTTTTACTGTCTACACATCGAATTTTGATTTTTAATTTTTTAATTAATATACATTGTTGATATTTTCAATACATTAGTGGAAAAAACGAAGGGTCCGTTGGCCCAGAAATATGTTAATGTTTTCAATATTTAAGTGGTGAAAATAAAGTATGTACGTTTTAATTAATTATATGAATTATGTCACCACAAATCATTTTGCTCTCTTTGAAGAAGTAATTCTTTAGATTCTTCTGCTTTAGCTTCATCTGACGAAGGGGCCATGGGCTCTAAAACAAGTTAATATTTTCCAATATATAAGTGGTGAAAAAAAAGTACATTTTTATTAATAATAAAAATAATTACTTCATATCATTTTAGGAATGGCGCAGTATGAGATATTATTTGTGCAAAAATCTAAAAAGACACATCGGAAAGAACCTTTTCCACGCTATAGGAACGACCACGCTTGAGTTGTGCTGCAAAATAGCAATACGTACCACTATTGTTTTCCCTAATTGCCGCAATCAATCTGTAGGCTGCACGGGTATCTCTCGGCGGAGCCTGCGCGCGCCGCCTCTTCAGAGCCTCCCTCTCACCCCACAAGCCTTAACAGATGCACACGACTTACCAACCTAATAATTTGTAGTTAATTAGAACATGCATCGCCGATATGGGCAACCAAACATGTGTAAAAACAAAAATATGTAAAAATGATGGAATCCAAAAAAGAATATTAATTAGTTTATAGAGAAGGTATCAGAAATCAATTTGAATCACACCAATACAAACAAAGTCTCTTTCATCCACTGTCTTTATCTAATAGAAGAATAATCATTTGTTTAATTGGACGTAGCTAGAGACAGAACACTCTGAATCGATATTCAAAACGAACATTTTATTGCGATTGCAGTGTGATCATCGATGCAACAGCTATAATCGCCTTCTTGTGTGATTATTCCTTTGTGCGTTCTGGTCTTATTGCAGTACGTACGCAAGCCTCTTCATCTGAAACGGTTGCAATACTGCGAGCGAAGACAAGGCATGTAGACTAAAATATAATTTATGATTTAGAGAAATATTTTTATGAAAAAACATCATCAACACACATAACAACACATCAGCTATGACGATAGACCCTGCAATAGGATCCGAAACGTCGACCAGAAAGGTCGTAGAAATACGGAAAAATAGCTCAGAAACTCAATAAGATTAAGAAAATCAAAAGATTCTGAATGGCCGTGAAAACCTATGAACATTTTTAATTTCAACTTTGTTGTAACTAAAGATTCATGATTCCGGCTACACCTAAAGAAAGGATAATGCCTCTTCCAAGGCACGGCCCTGTACCAGCTACTCCAGGCGTTGCGATCACGGAGTAAACCTCTAAAAGAATATTGATCTATGAAAAGAAAAGCGATCTAAGAAACTGAGTGTAAATGACTGAAAGACCTACTGCAAGTAGACAACTTCTTGAGAAGACCAAGATACCATAGACATGAAAAACTGACATTCAATTCCTACATGTTATTGCATTTAATTAATAAACATTAATAAGAATTCTTAACAAAGATGTAGGAAAATCCTACTTCGGAAAACCCTCTCAGAGATATGAGACTGATCAATGTGCAAAGTGATATTGTTCAGCATAGCGGAAGCTCTTCAAACAGGCATTTATCGGCAGGCCGGTCTTGTGTATTGGAATGTGAAATAATACACGCCGACGCTTTCTAAGGTAATTATCAGGAACTTACAAACCAATCATCAATGGATAGTAGCTACCTCATGATGCTGAAAAATTCATGACAAACAATCTAAGATCTATCTAGGACGCATCCTTCACTTTCATTTTTAGATACATTGCCCGCAAAGAAGATGATGACAGCCTGCAGAAGTTGTAAGTGACTGCAAAGGTAGTGGTACCGGCCAACTTCCCGATAGCCGACTGCCCGACAGCTAATTAACCGGTTGACCGAAAACATTAACCGGAACGGTTTTTCTAGAACGGACCTAGCCTAAGTGAGAAATCGATAGAATTTTTTCCTGTAAATAATTCTGTTAACAATAATTTAAGTTGCTTGTTGTGTAATGGTCACTACGTAGCTTGGTGATCTGGAGGTTGGTTGTTTAAGCCCAATTCGAGAATACGAGCAAGTTAATCCTATCTTCATAGCACAAGATTATTTTGAAAGTGCTTAGGATATTGATGCGACACATATTCCGTGTTCGCGTTTCTATTTACTAAAACAAAAATCAATACTTTAATAGAAATATTTTTTTGTCCAGACGTTGGGCTGTCGGGAAATCGGCATATAGAGTAGTTGACTTTCGCGCAATCGGCATATTGAGCAGTTGGCTGTTGGGCAATCATCATATAGAGTAGTTGACTTTCGGGCAATCGGCATATTGAGCAGTTGGCTGTTGGGCAATCAGCATATAGAGTAGTTGACTTTCGGGCAATCGGCATATTGAGCAGTTGGCTGTTGGGCAATCAGCATATAGAGTAGTTGACTTTCGGGCAATCGGCATATTGAGCAGTTGGCTATTGGCAATCAGCATATATAGTAGTTGACTTTCGCGCAATCGGCATATTGAGCAGTTGGCTGTTGGGCAATCAGCATATAGAGTAGTTGACTTTCAGGCAATCGGCATATTGAGCAGTTGGCTGTTGGGCAATCAGCATATAGAGTAGTTGACTTTCGGGCAATCGGCATATTGAGCAGTTGGCTGTTGGGCAATCAGCATATAGAGTAGTTGACTTTCGCGCAATCGGCATATTGAGCAGTTGCCTGTTGGGCAATCAGCATTTAGAGTAGTTGACTTTCGCGCAATCGGCATATTGAGCAGTTGGCTGTTGGTCAATCGGCAATATTGAGCAATTGGCTGTCGGGCAATCTACATATTGAACAGTTGGCTGTTGAAAAATCGGCATATTGAGCAGTTGGCTGTCGGGCAATCGACTCTCACCCATACCCGAAAGGTGGAAGGCCAGAAAGGAAGAGGCCCATCTACATCTAGCTGATCTATCTTCGAAACGCTTTCAAAACAAGTTCATTAAACCTCTTAAATATTGACGACTGAATTTGTTACACCCTGTAATACTTACATGGTTCCCGCATGCGGTTTAGTGGCGCCATTCAAAATCGTGGTTTAAATGCAGATAAACAGATTTAACGGTTAAGCCGTCTCATGAATTTTAATCCAACAGTATTATAGGTTTACCAGCCGGCATAAGCCACAACATATGCCTTGGGTATTTTGAATTATACCATCATGTATAAACAGACATGCATCATTTCTAGTGAGCAGGCGGAAAGAAACTTATACGGTTAAAAACATTTTTATTATACATCTTTGAAATTGGTATATATACACGGTTATATCTCGGATAGTATAAAATGCAGATGAAAGTAAACGTTATAGAGGGTTTGCTACGAGGTTGTGTTTACCAAAGTATTTTTATATTATTTTATTTTTCTATATCAATTTTCAACATTCAAAAGTTGTTCATATAATTTTTTAAATTAAAATAGCTAAATCAATGTTTTATACACACACATGGATTGTTATGTCGGACCTTCACGATGCTTGAGTGTTCTTGTTCTGTTATTTATATCATCACGCAAACCAGTGATTGAATATTATTTTAAATAGTATTTTAAAAATTTGTAGAAATCAGTTTGTTTCACATATATTTTTTAATTTCTTCATCCAAAGAGTTCACATATTAAATTGAAGCCAATATTTTCATCACAATGATAGAAGTATTGAGATTTGGTCGATGTCTTGACGTTTCTCTATTTTTGAGTGTTGGAGTAACAATCACCAAATAACAATATTGCGAAAACGAGATGTTAGAATTAGAAAGAATTACGCACACAAAATTTCTCGTAATCTCTGGAACGCTCCACTGCACTTTGGAACCGACTGAGACATTTTCGTAAACTCTGGAAACATCGAGAAAGCAATATTACGTAGACGAAGAGGTCGACCGGCTACTGCGCAACAGTCATTGTTAACGTTTGACAAGTGCGACATAGAAACGCGAAATAACGAGCGAAAGCGGTGTGACCAGCGCGTATAAACAAAGCGACATCCCTCCATCTTTTCGGTGGTCTTCTCGGTAGGCGTCGTCCAGAGGCGATTTCATTCGCTGTGAAAAACAGTGCTCTAATTAAATTCCTGTCGAGTGATTTTACGCAATAAATTGCTTAATTGTTTCACTTACCTCCCCTAGTCACGTCTCGTACTAGCGATGGGAAAGTTCGTTCAATTGACTGAACTGTTCATTTTAAATCGTTCAGTAGTTCTTTGACTTTTTGTTTTTTATCTAATTTAATTTTTGTAATATATTTTTTCTGAAAAATATAACAATATTAAGGGAAAAAGGTTTTGGCGACCAAAAAAAACCATCATCAGGAAAAATGATCGATATATTGAAGAAGAACAATATCAATATTTTTCCCCAAAGAAACGTTCGTTACTAAAAAAAAGGTCACCAGAAAAATATATTGAATATCAACAGTTTTTACCAAAAGACAAATTTGGTGACCTAAAAAAAAGGTCACCGGGAATAATATATCGATACATCGAAGACCAATACGTTTTCCTGAAATGACATCTGGCGAAATAAAAAAAATGGTCACCGATAAAAATTATATCGAAAAAGCAAAAATAGAAACATACTGTTCACTGCCTGGAAGATTCACTTTCCAAAACTTTTGAATGAATTATTTTTCTTCTACTGAACTAGTGAACACTTAAGTGAACTGTACCGTTCGTTCGTTCAGTTCGTTCAGTAAAGTGAACTGTTCTAAAACAGTTCGTTCATGAACGACCCATCTCTATCTCGTACCGTTATTTTCAGAACAGGTTAGAATATCTCATTGTTTTATCCGGATACACAATAAGCTTTGCTACAGCCAAGCTAAGTCAGATCATGCAGCTCTTAAATTTCATTATCTAATGGTCTTCATTAATTACATTTTGTTCCGATGAAACCTATTTTACTTTGAAACATTTAGGCCCGGTTGTTTCAAGTTCGATCAAAGTAAGCGTAGAGTTTAAACTCAAATTTTTAGTACTTTTTTCAAAAACGGGTTGTTTCAAATCGGATTAAGCGAAATCTGTCAGAGAATTCTGAGTGGAAATTTTAGATTAAACTCTCGGTCAGAAACGCACATGCGCACTGCGCAATGTAATTGACATCTGTCAATAAAATATTTTTTTATTAATTTTTCGACATTTTACATACAAAGTGTCGAAATGTACAATATTATGCAGGGTGACACAGGCTTTTCTGACGATCGACTGATCCTACAGTATATCCTTAACAGGAGAAGTAATTTGCTTAGACCTCGAACAATACTTTTTTATCAGAAGAAATTGATTTTTCCGCAACTCTAAATGAATTTTATCGCAGGGCATTGTCGACAATATTTTTTTCAAGGTTTCTATTTCACTCGGGTTTTGATAATTTTACATTTATATCGATGAACGGTGCGTAGGTGATGCATCTGGAATACTGTTTCTTGGACTGAGGATAGGGTCAGTCATTACCAGAGCAATGGCTGACCACAGACCACATTTTAATCAGCCAAAGAGCACTATAAAAATCAGAAATATATTTGTCATTATGTCCAAACAATATATCAAGTTACGACAAACGGTACTAGGTACCAGATTCGGTAACTAGTAACCTGCAAACAAAGAAAAGGTTATAAACAGAAAAACTAAAGAAACACAATACAGATCAAATAAAAACATGTTGTTCTTGCAAACACTAAATAGGTAAGATAACATTTAATTTCATCAATAACTAACCTTCCTGACTCATTTCATCATATTCTCGAATCTACTTTGAAAATCTGTTGGACAGTACGCATTTAGGCGGGAACAAAGCCACAAAATATTAAATTAGTTGCGTAATGCGGCCCACTAGTCTCCTATCATCTTCTTGTGGTCATCTTCAGTAAAACAACATTGTTGATGACAGTATCGAAACATCTGCTTTGATCTGCTTGCTGTCAAATGAAATTTAAATTATATTTGTTGCCATATGCAAAATTATTTTGGCATGCATTTGTCTATGATTTTTATTTTACACAATTGCAACACCCCTAATCCGATTTTAAGAGATTTTTAGTTTGAAACAACTCAATTCTGCAAGATTTCGCGTGACCTTGAGGTTAAGCTCAGTTTAACCCAGGATTTCCGCTTACTTTGATCGAACTTGAAACAACCGGGCCTTACAGGTGTAACTTTGGTTTAAACTTTGGTGTTCACTGCACACTGCAAACTGGTTACATGTCCATGTCAGAACTATCCTCATTAAAGGTAACGCTTAAGGGCGAATTTCTCAAAAGGCGGCACGTATTGTATTTGTAAGTATATATAGCTTTAACCCGTCAAAAATGACGGTACTTTTACATGCCGGTTCCTAAAGAAAAAGTATTTACTTATTTATAGCCGACACCCAAGAAATAGTAATAACGACTTTTATCAAAATATTTGAACATTTTTTTATTTTTATTTCCCCTACCGGCAATTAAAGATACTATTTTAAACCCTGGCGGTTGTGCTGGGCGGAACATGATGGGTTCGCATCTTTGCTACCATCGTTGCACGAAGTTACGGGGACAGACAGACAGATAGACGGACGGACGGATAGACGGACAGACAACGAAATTATTATGTTTAATATATACATTTAAAATAATATTGCTTAATACATAACTTTAAAAACATATAGGTATCATTATATGTAGGTATCAGCTGTGAAGTCTATGTGCATTATTTAATGAGAATGACTACAGATGTCTCTAGCATAGTAACTTCAAATATATTAAAGGTTTTCAGATTTGGAACACATATACAACATTCAAAAAATTTATAATGTGTGCATGCTCTTACGAAGAAATTGGTAAACGTTGCATTGTGTAGAGTGATCACTTAAGCCAGATCATACATGCCCTGGGCCATCCTATTAAAAAAGACTCCCATACACTTTTCTCATATAGGTAGCTTCTTCTCTGTGAGACTTCTATAATAAATCTCAATATATAAAATATATTCCATTGCATTACACTTTTGGAGGGTTTTTAAGGTAGCGGCATTAGTAGATTGAAGATCGTATCGTATCAAAATATGGCCTTGTCGTACTAAACAATTATTTGCGTAAACTATGCAAAAGTAATGCATTATTCCTAAAAAACACGTAAAAGCTATGCATTATTCCATATCCCAAAATGCAGAATGAATGTAATGAATAGGCACACCTTATCGCGTAGTGTGAACTTTTAAACGAACTGAGTGTCGATTTATTTAATGACAGCGTTAAAAGCGTCAAAAGATCGCGTCAACATAAGATACTCTCTTATGTGGATGCAGATAAGAGACCTCATGCAGCAATTGTCATTCAATTTATTTATTTATTTGGAAATATTAACAGATATAAGAAAATGATATGTTTAAATATATGATAGTGTAAATAGATAAATATCACATTAACTTATGTCCTAACATATCTCACACAGAAATAATAAGTAGTACATAATGATAATATAAGCATGTTAAAATAAAAGACATCAATTGTAACAGTAGTGAGTAGAACATAATAAAGTAAATAACAATATTAAAATATACGTATTACCTAACTTTATTTATATCTTGCATTGCAGTAATGAATGAATATTCGGTTATTAATCAAGTATTAATTCAATGTTGCGTCGCAGAATTATGTTCACTTGTGATCTTAGGTGATATATGTGGTACACATGATAGATATCGATGTCGGTGAACAAGTCGTTGTAGACTCTCACTATACAAAACTATGGAAAAAAAAACATTGCATTGGTATTTGGAAGAAAGTACAGTTCTAATCGGTCGCATTGGGATTTTAAGATCTTTATCCCAATACGTAATCAGAGGGAGAAAGAGGTACATGACGGTTATCCGTCAAACGTCAAAATATAAATACGATATTTCTCCTTTCTATGGTCCAGCGCGACAAAGACAATTTTGCCGTAATTTTACTTCAGGACGCTGTGGGAGAGAAATCAATAAGTGCATATGAAATAAACATTCTTGAATAAGCTTTTGATAAATCATTAGTACTTATTTGATGTAATTTTAGTCGAAACGTGAGAATTGTGAGGTTATGTTTGGCAGAGCGACGCTCTATCAGAACAGACCGTCCGGTCCGGATAAGAAGCCACTGGAGAAATTAATCCCTCTTCTAAAGGCATTACAGGCATCGGACATCGCAAATAAAGGTATTTACTTTGAGAGAGATCGCCACGTGAAAATATACAAATCTTCTTATTTAAACACGATAAACCTCGAATACCGACGTATGGGAAAAAGATCTTAAGATCACAATATTGCTATTTTCGGAATACGGCCGAATATCTGTCTTCTTATGTAATTTTCATTTACTTGCTTTAACAGAGGCTGAAATAAAAGCATACGAAATTAAAAAAATAATAAAATAAATACAAATATTATATTTGCATTTTATTCAATTTTCTTTTGCTTTTGTGAGTCTATTTTTTCCTGATATCAAATAATTTGTGTGGGTGGTCGAGATTATTTTTCACACAAATTTTAATTAAAAACGTGAACAATTCATTATTTTCTAGATATGAAAATATTCGCTTATCCGCTGTTTGTAGAGGGATATTTTTATATTGTGATAAATGTAGGGTTGGCTCTCATGAACAAACAAATTTAAAAAAGTCATTTGCAAAGTAAAATAAAAAATATATTAAATGTTATCGCACAACATTTTTAATTGTATTTTAAATTAGATATCTACTGTCTGGATGCCAACAGACTCGAGGTAAAACCCCCTCCAGAGATGCAGCTTCCGAGCTGTGGGGGCGTATGTTCCGCCGCATGTATCAAACTGTCTGACGTGAAGTTCTTTCGCCGACTTGGATGCATGCAGCCCTTGAACTAAGGGGTGGTACATTCCTTATCCGTGACCAAGCTCCCGGCAAAGTGACATTGACATTTCATCTTTCGTGAATTTATTTAGAAAAATATCAAGTTTTTATATAACTGTTTCAATCCTTTCCAAATTTATTACTAATATTCTTCAAGAAGAGCAAAATGATTTTGTGGTGACATTATTAATATAAATAATAAAAATTAATGAAAAAAACTTTATTTTCGCCACTGACTATATTGAAAATATCAACATGTTTCAGGACAAATTATTGAATAAAAAAAAATAATATAATTTCAGGTTCGCTTATTAAATGTTGTGGTTTGAGATGTTCACATCTTTGAGTTAGATAGCTTTGCAACCAATATCTAACTTTTCCAACAATATCCAACGCAATATTACGCAAGTCAATGAAAATACCTAGGCATTTTTTTTATCTAAAGCATTATATATAGTTGAAGTTAGTTTGGCAACGGCGTCATTTGTTCCTAACGTTGCTACGGTTGCCTTTCCGTGGACCACCAAAAACATATCATAACATTCATAAATATTGAAAATTGAAATGAAAAAATGAAAAAATGAAAAAAGTATATATTGAAAAAATGCAAACTTTGGTCCCTTTATTTAAAAAAATATTTTCTATTCAAAATGAAATGAAGATGATTCCCTGAAGTTTTTACTACAGAACGCTATATATAGAACAGTGAACCAGCAAAGTTTGTGTCCAGTCACATCGTTTACTAATAAAAGTTTGATTGTTTACAAGAATTGTTTCATTCAAATTACAGCATATAATATTTAATATTATTTTTAATCATCAAAAAATTTTAATTATGTATGAATATTCTTAATATTGTACTTAACACTTTTTTCAACCAGCAGAAAAAAAAATACTTGATTTCGGATACAGTGCCTTAGAAGACTGGTTGTTTCATTTCATTATTGAAATTTAACTTCTCTTAAACCACGTTTTAACTATTAATTAATCTTTGTAAATACGGTGGAAGAGCTTCAAAGAATAAAAGTTTTATTATCAGAGGATAAAAGTTTTATCGACAAAAGCGTAGGAGAAGAAAAGCAGATGAATATATAGAAGACCCAACTAATATAATGCATAACTAAATGAATGGGTTTTCTTTTAAATCTTCTATAAATTATTTAAGTAGTTTGTTAAGCAGTTAAATATTTAAAATAAAAATTCGAAAAGGCCAATGAAAAACCTGATGGCGTCTTTTGGTTCTTAAATAGGTAGATTTTATCTTCCATTCCAAGAAATCATAGGTAAATAGTGAACTTTCTTTTTAAATAATTTTCATTTATTTATTTAACGAGTGTGTCAGACAAGAAAAAACCGGCGACCCTGTAAAGGGCCTTTTTTACCAACATGCATATGTTGGCCCTTATGAACATTTCGTATAAGAAAAAGAGATATTTAATTTTTAATTATAAAATTGGTAATGTACTTAGAATTGATAAGTATACTTACAACATAGGGAATTATGAGCGCGAGCGCGCAGAGGGGCACGAATAAATAAAAGCCTTTGGGTACGCCCAGCGCGCTCGACGCAGTTTTATGTTATTTTATATATAAAATATTATGATTTTTTTGTATCCAGGCTCGCCAGAGAGACCAAAATATACGAAATTATTGTACCCCACTTTTGACTGATTATATCGTTGTGGGTGGTCCTGAGGGACATATTTTAATAGAATAAAATAAAGATAAATATATGATATACGAGATTTGTATGAAAAAACTATAGAAAAGGTTATGAAACCTATTGAATTGAATTTATAAAGGCGGAACCACTGCTCATAGAGTTGCGACTCGAATTATGAGTAGTGATCTCGCCGACAGAGGTCGGCGCCGTCGGTTCCCGGAATGCCGACCTTTGACTGGTTGTTGAAAAAAAAAAACGTGACATAGGGATTCAGAATTCAGTTCTGCTCTACCTGCGTTCACCTCCAGATCTACTTGCAACTTTTACTTCTCTCCTACTCGACTACTGCTTCAACCTTTGGACCGCTCTGAGATTCTCAGCGAAATTTAATACGATCTAGTTTTTGTTTGAGAATCTGCAACATCGGTTCCATTAGGTTGACTTGACCATAGGATGGTGGAATTACCCCCTATTTTTGCGTGTTCCCGTCAAGAACAACGAGACTAACCGAATACAAGGTACAAAATACGTACTTATTTCAAATGTAACTCAATACAAAATTACAAGTATCTTCAACCAACTCTTGAAACATGCAAATATTCAAAGAATCATAAGCATACGATCATGTATGAACTAGGCCCACGACATGCAGAGCGATCTGCTGTACAGTTTAGCAAATGCACGTATATAATCTGTAATTAACAAAAAAAAATCGACTTGTCACAGATTAATGAAGATGTTAGAATGAAGATGTGGAGGTGGATGAGCCCTCCGGTTTAGGATGAGTTGAAGCGGTGTTGATGATGTAAAGTCACGATGGTTTTACAGAATTTATTGAATTGCAAAAGTAAAAGTTATAAAGAATACAGTAGGTACAAAGGTTACAAGTGAAAGCATGACGTTCGAAGGTATGACGGCGAGGGCTTCCGCTATACGAGCCGTTCACTAGGGCAGTGAGATAGTCTGCTCTGGAGACTACCGTTTTTATAGTGAATGTGAACAAAGAGATTGGGTTTGTTATGACTTCGTCTTTACTCGGCAGTGCGTGTTGAATATTTTGTCTGGATCAGCAAGGTGAGTTAATCCGCTCTTCATGCCCTCTGCTGTAAGTCGCCTTTGTACTCGGTCATTGGTCCGCCTTACATTGTCGCCTTGTTCGTTGTGCTCAGCGCTTTTGCCTCGACCTCTGTATCGAGGGTAACGGTCTGCCGTGCTCAATGTCAGCATATGTGGTACCTCATTACACGTGTAAATGTACGCATCTTTGGCCACCACAAAGATATTAACGAAGATAGATGAATGAAAATATTAGGAATGAATGTAAAGCTGATCGTAGCATAATTCGTAGAATTTAAACAGGGTCGCTCAGATGGTTTGGGTATGTTGAGCGAATGAATGAGGAAAGAATGGTTAGAAAGATATATAATGCAAATGTTGACGGCGCCAGAAAGAGAGAGCGATCGCGGAATACGTGGCATGACCAGATTGACCAGATACTGGAATATGGCCCCGTTAGAAGCCTCAACAACCGTCGAGCTTGCATGCGAAGATGTATGAATGTGGATGAGGCGAGATTTTTATGTCAAGACAGAAGATTACGGCGCTCTATCCTCTCTGCCTACCCCCATGGTCAAACGGCGTGATGGTAAGTTAGTTATTTAGTTAGACTTGTCACAGATGATCGAGGGACTACAGAATTTGGTCCAGTAGGTACAGGGAAATAAATCAATAAACCCAAAGAATGTTTTTTTGTACAAAATAAATTGATCAAATAAATAAAACACGTAACAATATCCATTAATCTAACTGACCAAACACTTAAAAGATATTACAGGATCATCTTTGAAGACTCAAAATTGGTAGAAGTGGAGACGTATTTTTTTTTCAGGTTCCCAAAAGATCAGTGCACAGTAGGGATGGGCGTTGAATGGACGGACTAGTTGAAATCAACCGTTGACGTTGCATCGACGCGTCGACCGTTTACGTTTATCGCATGGACTAGTTGAATTCGTAGACGGTGGACAGCGGACGCCGTGATCGGCGGACGATTCGAGATTAACGCAATGCAAAGCAACGAGCGAGAGCAAGACAAAACGTCTCCGTTTATTTCTCTCTCATCTCTCGCTGTCGACTTATAGATGCCATAGACGTCATAGACGGCTCGACGGGTAATTTCATTTCAACTCTAAAGTACACTACCATAGAGTGCAGATCTGTGTACACGAACTATGACTAGAGATTTGAAATTTGAATACATGCGTAGGGCGAGATAGGCTTAATAAGCTATTATCTATTATTTTTTTACTTGATTTTTTATGATGTCACGTGCGACGATTCGGTGAATTCCCAATTTTACGCTGTATAAAATAAAACAATTCTGTTTAATTATTTTATTTTTTATTGAACTATTATTAATTAACAGGCCGGCTAGATATTTTTCTAAAATCAATATTTTATTCGATCGATCTCGACTAAGAATATCTACCTAAAAAGGGATGCTAAAATTGAATTATTCTGTTATTTCCTTACTTTTCAACTTTAGTATATAAATGATAAACAAACTTGTAGGGAATAAAATTTTCTATATCTAATTATGGTCCTTATTCAGGAGTCCAACATTAATTATTATATATGTAATATAATCTTGAATTTAGGTTTAATTAATTTTTATTAAAAATTCCCTATTTTCAACTTAATAGATAAAAAAATAAATCTATTATAATTTTGTTTACACCACATTTTATTGTTTTTTTACATGTTTCGGGGACAATGTTCCTTTTCTCAGATTGAGCCTTAAACTAAAGTTGACAAATAATACAGATATATTTATTTATTAATAATGTCACCACAAAGCGAAAGTCTGACTTTGAAAGATGTATTCTTCAATAAATTTCTAGATAACATCTCAAATGTAAAGTATTTTTAATTTATGTATTTATTTATAAATTTATAGATAATAAATAAATGTAAAGGTTTTTATCATTTTATTTAACTGGTATTGAAAAGAATGAATTTTTCGTAATCGATTTGAGTTAGTGTAGTGCTAGTCCAACGTTTTACAAAAAATAATACTCATAATCAAGGCAGGAATATAGTCCTGCTAGGTTATTATTGTTTTCCAAATAACCCTGTACACATGTAGTAATGTGTATCTAATATATTTTTTATACACACATTGCTTTGTACTTTATATTTTTAATTTTTATACTCATATTTTAATGCTTATACCCGATACTTTCACTGCTTATATATGTAGTTTATATTTATATTTTACTGCTTACACCTGATATTACTCTGTACACCTACTTCTTTCTTTATTATATATAGAAAGAAATATATAAAACAATATGTAAAAGCCTATAAACAAATAAATAATAAAATATTTATTTTTACATATAAGCACAAGTAGCGGTTTTACTTTCCCCGAAACTATATTCCTTCGAAGTTCTTTAAATTTTAAAAATTAACGTAATAAAAATAACCAACGGTTGTGCCGTCGAGCAGCGGCGCGTCAAACCGTAGACAGTTGACTATCGTCCCGATGTTTAGATAAACGTCCGCGACGTCCGCGTAACGAAGTTGACGCGTCAACTAGTTGACGAATTCAACTAGTTGATCGTCTCGTCGATGGATGGACGTGGACGGTCTCGTTTCGTCGACGGTAAATACGTCGACGACCCATCCCTAGTGCACAGTGACATTCAGCCTCAAGCACGCGATGAAGAAGAAGAAAGTACTATTAATTGTATATAAATCCTTCCTACCACCGTATCTACAGCGTTTAATTCTAAGATTTTTAAAATTAAGAGGTCGTATTTTAAAATGTTTTTTTTTCTGTTAAACGATAGAAACAACAATAGATTCACTTTTCATTCACCGACGAATGCTGGTGCTACGGAATTCGCACAATTTTTTTTGTTTTGAATGCTTTTTATGCGCTCTCTGAATTGCTATAGAAATTTTCTCATTTCAGATTATTTCAGCTCTATACCTTGCCAGTTTAAAGGAAACATAAATAAAAAAAATTAAATTACTGAATGCACCACAGTTGCTTTTTACGAAACTATGTTTACTGCATTTAGACTTCCGTTTAATTTTGCATCGTTTATGCACAAATCACAATTTTATATATTATTATTAATACTGATTTTGAAATAATATTTGTGTTTTTCAAGAATTATATCAAACATATACAAAAAAAAATCAGTAATCCATTTTTTTTTCAAATTAAAAATAAATTAAGTACAAGAAGCGATTTTTGATCTAGGAGAATTAAAGATAGATACACTTAACACACCAAAATTTAATTTTACCATTACCCAAACCCATTTTATATTTCATGGTATTAAATTATTTTATAAGAAAAATAACAGATAAGGATATATTTAAAATTGAAACTAAAAAACATATATAAAAACACCTACTAGACACAATATGATCATGAAACTTTTTGAAAATGTCACTTCACAATAAATTGCACTTTTATTATCATAAAATCAAACAGAATTTAAGGCTTATGCTACTTCTTACTAATATATATATATATTTTGTTTATAATCATTGTTATGCATTCAATAATATTTTTTACTCCTTAGATAAATGTATATTTATATTTTGTACTCTTTTTTATATCTACACGAGTCTCTGTCTCCCATAGAGATAATAAAATAAATTGTTTTCTTACTTTAAATGTTAAATTTTATTAATATATGTAAAAAGAATAAATAAGTAAAATTTTAAAAAATACTGTCACGACATAGTTAATAAGAAAGAATGAGGTACACGTAATCGATGATTTTACAGCGCTTTACACCTTTTAAATTGAAAGACACTTGAAGGTTCTACCACCTTTAAAATTGAAAGATACTTGAAGGTTCTACCGGATGGTCCACCGGACTCTGGAAACATCGAGAAAGCGACATGAATACAGGTCTATAAAAACGAGGGCGCCGCGTAGCGCGGAACAGTGACAGCGTGACAGTCCACAAACAATGCGGCAACTAACAACGTGGCCAGCGCGCGTGTGTTCCAGCGATAGTAAATCAAGAAAGTACCTACCGATAAGCGAGAAGTTTTCCAGTGCGAATTGGAGCGTTTTAAATAATCATCAGTATATGAAAGTCAAGTTTTTCAGGAGTGATAAAAATTGCAGCGAAGATTCTAGAACAAACTTAGTGAATTAGTGCGTGAAATATTCGAGAAATATTGACAAATTGCTTAGATAAAATTCGTTAAAAACTTTTATTATTTTTTAGGTTTTATTATTATATTCAAGAACACATTCATAATTGTAAAGCTGTAATTTTTCAGAGCAAAGTTCTGGGAAATTTTTAAAACCAAATTAATTAATCAATCAGAAAGACATACAGAAAAATCTAATTCACAAAAAAATATTTGACTACTACCGGGATTCGATCCCGGGTCACCTCCTTTCCAGGGCCGGTGCTCTAACCACTAAGCTATAGGAGCCTTGTATATTTCCGTGAATATATCGACCTTATATGTAATTCTCACATTTATTAATTGATTAATTTTTATTTTTGTCCATTTTAGAGCCATCCACTTTTTTTGATACGGGAGTTCAAATTACTTTGCAATACTACCGCTAGATGGACGCCAGAATTAACCGATTAATTCATTTTATTTGGACTCACATTTGATACAACTAGCACATATTTTGTTATAGCACCGGCCCCGGAAAGGAGGTGACCCGGGTTCGAATCGAAATCCCGGTAGTAGCCAAATATTTTTTCATGAATTAGATTTTTCTGTATGTCTTTCTAATTGATTAATTAATTTGGTTTTATAAATATTTTTAAGTGTTTCATTTTCCTTCCACAGCCATGATCCCGTGAAAATATTAATTTTAAAATCTCCACTCTGTCTTAAAATCTTACAAAAAACGATAAAAATTTACCTAAATTAGTAGTGGCACTTTGGATTTTAACCCCCTCAATCATAAAAATGTTGTTGTCCTCAGAATAGTGCGGTTTACGCGCGCATCTGAGACAAATTTCTGTATACTCGACATTAGCGCGCACACAAGCTTTTGGTTCCTATTGATCTGGTGCTCAGCGGTAACTTCGATATTCGCTGTTAAATTACAACTGAAGTCTCCCTTTTTGCGTGCTTTTATTTAGCACTCTTTGTCCGTCTGTTTGTTTGTTGTAGTGGAATCTTATAATTGATTTTTAACCAACTTCCCGACTAGCTAGAGCTCTGAAACTTTCAACATTTACGTAAAGTGGGTGACTCTACATTATTAATTCGGTTTCGACATGATTCGGTCATCATTTTTTCGATTCAAATGAATTATTTTCCATTATTATTGAACATTAAACAAAGATTCGAGATTTATCAATATTAGTATGGAAAAGTGTTCTGATTTCAAATTTATTAATAATTATCGGCAGATTCAATTTTAGCATTAGTTGGATTAGTTGAAATTGTGGTTACGTTGAATTTATATTTCAAATATCTCAAGATAATATTTGTTTAAAAAATGAGGGTTTAACAAAAAGAACGTTCGACATAAATTATGCCACGGGTTCGAAGAGTGTTGATGCACAACGTGTTTAATATTTGGATACTGCATATGATGTTGAAAAATGGATTACGAATGTACGCAAATAAAGCGTATAAAAGATGTCTTTTCTCCTCAATTTTTTTTTGATTTCATTTTACCAAATTCATAGCTCATTTCTGTAGCGACAAAGACAAAATACATTTTCTAAAACCGGCTTAAAGATATGCCTCAAAATTTTCCTTTCAGAAAAGTCCAGTGCAGCTCATTCTTCTTAACCTTTCCCATATGGTGCTAAAATTGAAACCCGCGTTCCGGTGATGCAAACTCAACGTACATGTTGACTTTTTTCCATTTTTATGTCGGATAAATATGAATATTTTACATTTTTTACTTAAGTATATTAATTAATAAAAGAATAGCTGTGAGTATAATATTTAACAATTCCTTTAGAGGTAAAACTCACTAAGTGACATTGGAATGATAGTTTTGAGACAATGAGGTTTCAACATTCAAAATGTGATATTAAAATTATTGAAATTATTCACATTATGAGTTTTACCACTTAATAACTATACTCGGAATATAAGTGGTTTCGCTCTTGGAACATGAATAGAATCTTTGCTTCTGCGTATAGGAATTTTTTTTCAGGTTCTTTGAAGTATGTTTGTGTTTGTATATCGACGGCTCCTACGTTTAATATCGTAACCCACAAATCGACGATTTTGAGTTTTTGTGTATTTCATATGTAATTATTTAATTCCAAGAAAGAAAAAAAATATTTTGCAATAAATAACGTTTTTTATTATATTTTTTTTTTCTTGGAATTAAAGATATAATTAAATACTGCGAGGTTATCTGGTGATGGCTTTTCGTGAGGTGATTCTATTTTACCGTGACTCACGATCTATGAAGCGCCATCAGATAGTTTAGGTTACTGGCTCCACCTTACTTGGGAACCATCTGAAAGGAACACCCTCGCGATGACGTCCTATGGATCGCCACCCGAGAGTGAACCCGGCTTCTGGTGCATCTGAGAGGTTTACCATGAGTCGCACCAGAAGTCAGATATAAAATACCTTGCTCACCGACCAGCCAGCATGAACATGAGATTCAGGGAGGTTACTCGTGGACGCGATCAGAAATCTGCGTGCAATGATTTAATAAACTATGATCTTTTACAAAACATTTAGGATAATATGATAGCGTGACTGGATTATGGATTTACAAGGGAACTGAAAGCAAGTTGAAGTATTTATACAATTTATTACATTATGGATGTATCGTATGATTTAAATTTATCTATCGCTATCTACTTCTACGTATAAATGGTTATGAAATATTACGAGGTTCGGCCGCTAACTATAGCTATGACTAAATATTCATTTCTTACACTCAGTAATATAATTTAAATATCCTATTAAAGTATGAGAGTACAAAATATCATTTTTCATGGTTTGTAACACGGATGACCAAGTTATTACGTCACGGCGATGCGAGATTTATACGACACTTTACTCGATTATTTAGAACTTTCTTCTTGATTAGAAGCTCTGAAGTGCTAGGCAACTCCTGGAATCCTTTCACGGAGGTGCCCGGCTGTTCGCGCAACCGGATCACCCACAGCATCCGCTCTCAGGTTCGCCCGTATCGCCCACCGTGTTGTCATCCATCTCAGCATTATTACCAGGTTGATTTAAATTTAGATATAATATTATATTGCGTTTTCAGTGAGTGGATCCTAATGATAGCTTGTTATGGATGTAACATTAGTTTTTGAATGAATTTTACACCGCGATCTCATTTAGAAGTATTGATATCGCGAGGATTTAAATTTTGATTTATTTCTTCAAGATTTTAGATGATGACGACTCCTTAGTTTAAAGAATTGTGTTACACTAATTAATTATGGATATAACTCTCCGCATGCGGGAGGGTTTAGTTATAACACATAGAATAAAAATATTAAATATTCCAATTATTTTCTACTTTTATCACTAGATTTTTATATACAAAGGATTATATTCCGCGGTGGAAAGTTACTTACTATTTAAACTATTGCCTTAATAAGCACTTAAAATTAAAGAAAGTTCATTATATCATATGTTGGATTATTGTTAATATTTAGTTTCTGATTAATCATAATATTAAATTAGCAGTTGCAGAAATAGTAGAGTTGTACAGGTACAGGGACAGACACAGTTACAGGCTCGTTACAAGCTCAGTTACAGCGGTTCTGCAAGAAGCAATTACAACAATATTAGAAGAAATACCTTCAAGGTATGCTGAATCCAAGATCGAAGTGCACGGATGGTATATTACCAGGTAGGCAAAGCGTCCGATCCTCCTGAACCCCTGTAAATTGATTGTTAGGCAGTTTTGATAGTAAAAAGATCGTTTGTTCCCGCGCGCGAGTTAAAATAACATACCTAGGCCTAGGTATGGGACACATTTAGTGATTGTTAGTACTGAAATCTTTCGCGATTCTTTTTCTTTAATTATGTGCGAAATTATTTAATTACAATACATATGAAATACACAAAAAACTCAAAATCGTCGATTTGTGGGTTACGATATTGTAAATAAGATTACTATAAACCAAGATTATGACAAATCTATGCCAATACTGTCCTAACTTACCTATCGACGGCTCCTACGTATGTAGGAGCCGTCGATAGGTAAGTTAGGACAGTATTGGCATAGATTTGTCATAATCTTGGTTTATAGTAAACTTTTGTTGAAATCATAGGTTTCTCGTGATAAGCCCGTCATTGTAATAATACGTACACAAAAAATCTTCTTCTTCTTCTTTAACTTTTATTAGATCTGTTTATCAGTGATACCTATAGAAAACTACAACAGTGGGATGAAAAGTTACAGCTATACCTCCATTTTTTAGGTGATCTTCCCGGTGAGCATCATCCAGATGGGATTTCATATGCTTCAGGCTGCTTTATGCACGAGTCTGTCCGTCCTGGCTATGTGATCCCTCCAAAATCTCTTTCTGAATCTACTCCATCTGCTATGAACTCTATTTCACAAGTTGCCCTTATCTATTTTGGACACGATAACGTAGAGTTTTTCCAGTAATGGACCTCAGCATTTTCATTTCATATGTTCTGAGGAGTCTTTTGGTAAGTTTTTAACCCACGTCTCTACGGCATATGTCATGATAGGTCGCACGCATGTCTCATACATTTTGACTCTGCTTTCAATACGCATATTTTTGTTCTTCCAGACCAAGTTCTTGAGATACTCTGACTCGGTAGATGCTTTATTAACTTGTTCTCGGACTTCAGTATACAGATCACTATGGCTACGAATTTCTACATTTAAATATTCGAAGCTCTTGACTTTTTCTACAAGCTCATTATCAATACCCAGCTTATACCTTGTTGGACACAAAAAAGAAGTAAATAAATACCCATCTTTCCATTTGCAGGTATGTCATCACCGCCCTGTGCGGCTCCCCCTGCTACTGTCCCCCGATGGTGGTCACGGCCGTGTTCTGGGTGGGCTACTTCAACTCCGCCCTCAACCCGCTCATCTACGCCTACTTCAACCGCGAGTTCAGGGTGGCCTTCAAGAAGACGCTCGAGTCCTGCTGCAGGACCATCCTCAGGGGCGACTCCGACAACAACGGCATCATGTTCGCCGGCAGGTCCTTCGGCAGGAGGGAGCTGAACGTCCACTCCAATGCCAGCTCCGAGATCCACATGAACAACTGCTTGAAGAGCTCGCACGCGGAGCAGCCCTGCCTGGTGAGGGAGCACACTACCTTGGGGGAGAGTGTTACGTAAGAATTGCAAAGAGTATACATTAGATTCAGAATATTTTGATTTTGTCCAAATTTTTCAGAACACTGTACTGAATTTTGTCCGAGGGACATCATTAATCAAGATATGTCATAGATGTCTCATAGAGACGAAATTATATTTTTTTATGGGAAAGTAGGAATGGAAGTCTTTGGGTGTTCATAGGGCTTACGACCTATCGTACATGTTACAAATTTAAAGAACATTGCTTCAAAAAAATTCCAATCAAAAATAGATAGCTCATTAGTGACATCTGTGGTTACTTAAGGGAATGAAAAAGCTTTGAATGCCGGTCGCGCTAATAATAATTACAACATACATTTGAAACGGGTTGTAAAACTTAAATATATATACAACTTCCAAAATTTGATAGATGTGGTTTTCTATCATGGGTGGAAATGGTGAACGTTGCATTGCGTAAAATGATCACTTAAGTCAGTCGTACGTTAGGTCGTATGCCCTATGAACACCCGAAGACTTCCATACCTACTTTCTCATAAAAAAATATAATTTCGTCTCTATGAGACATCTATAATATATCTTTAGTATTCCCTGGGATGTATTTTGATATAGACTAATAGCTAGTGACCACCAGGTTTATGTACTTTATAGTATAACCTGATATATTTTAAGTAGATGTACGCTGCAGTAGGTAAGAAGGTTTAGTTATTATGACATTTGAGTTCGGGGGATTTTGGCAGATAACAGGTAATACAGGTAGGTACTAAAAGAATTAGTAAAACGTAAAAATAACAAAGCTGATTTTTTAATATGTTTAATGAGACAGTACTGTACACTCATTTTAGTAATTGCCAGATGCTTTCGCTCGTCATCTCTTCCGCCAGACGCTTGAAGCTCTATGAATAATCATGTCATTGACATTATGTCATGACATGTTGCTCTATTTAAAAAAAAATTATAGTAACAAATCTGAATTTTATATATTTTATTCGGACCACTAGTTAACAATATCACTTGATAATTATGTTTTAACGTTTTACTAAGGTACACATTTTCACTAAAGTCCCCGGAACTCAAATGTCATAATATCCAAAGCTTCTTACCTCCTACAGTGTACATCTACAAAAAATATTTCATGTTTGATACTATAAAGTAAGTCTGGCGGTCGCTGGCTCCTACTCTTATAGGACACAGTGTATACAATGTAATAACACAGAAGATTTTAAAGCTTTACACCACACTGAGAGCGTGAAATTTAGTTAGAAATTGTATGATTTTTTCCAAAAAGATTATTTATTTATTTTTATAAACACATTTTAGATATTTCATTTATAAATACGTAAAGATCTCAGGTTCCACGGGAAAAAATATGAATAGGGCATTTTCATATTTCCACAAAAAAAATGCACAAAATAAACGTTTAATATATATCTTAATAAGTTGACAATATAAGAAATTAAAATAATCAATCACGTCTTTTTAAAAATATCAAATTTCTACTTAAATTTCAGGCTCCCAGGTTGGTGTGACCTTTTAATTTAAAGAAATCTTTACAATAATGCCAATACTTTTGGGAACTGTATATTTAATAATATTATGTCATACGTATAGTATATCTCAATAGCTTATATAGCAGGATTTCACGGGTAGTAAATTTTTATTTCAAAAACCCTTCTAAAAATTAAATAAGAAAAAGCTCGTCATTTATTTTTAACATAGATGGTGAAACGCATGAATGATATCTGATAGAGGAAGGTATTCCGAAATTTTTTCGGATCCATACAGTAAAATTGACAAAGAAGAATCAAGCGGAACTGCTGACATGAATCTATATTATAATTACTCCAAGCAATGTCGTACGTTTCTGCATTTGGATTTCTATTTGTATACAATAATTTTGCCGTGGTGCCCATTGGGTCGTGTGGCGCAGCGGATAATGCGTCTGACTACGGATTAGAGGATTCCAGTTTCGAATCCTGGCAGAATCGAATGTTGTATAAAAGTAATCAGCACTGCGAGAAGAGAAGAGAGTAGGTACCTACCTATCGAACTGTGGTTTATTCCGCTCTGACTTATTAATCGATTAGAAATACTGAATAAATACTTTGTCTTAATTATATCTAAACTACCCGTAATTAAAAGTGGAAATTTGCCAGATACAATTGGCCGCGAAGCGGCTGACGTAGGCATAGGTAAACAATTGTGTTTGCTGCACAGCAAACACAATTGGCCGCGAAGCGGCCACAATAGCCGCCCGCAGGGCCTAGCAGTAAGCAATCGGCGAAGCCGATTGCATTCCTGCTAGTTAAGGTAAATTTCTTGCTAAACAACCTGGTGCCACGGCCGATTCCAATAAGTTTAACTTGCCTAGACTTGGTATACCTTTCCTTTTATTTTTATTGGCATTTTTGGGCTAGGATGACGATTGTGAAATGCAATCCTTTTTACCTATTTTAGAAATATGTTCTTGTCAGCATCCATAATTGTCAGTAGATGTCGTATTTTATTTTTTTGAAAAATAGAGTCGAGTTCACGAAATACGCGACACGTCAATATTCTTATTATTTTCAAACTAAGCTAAATGCTTGTGCTTTGAAAGTATAACTTACTTGCTGATCTCCTGGAACGAGGATCTGTAGGCAAGTGTCTTAACCAGTTCAAAAAGCACTTATGCATTCGTCTTGCCAACTCACCCCCAGGCATTGCATACAATCTGCGGCGCGTAAGAAATAATCAGCATGCCCTTGATCCCTCGGCGATAGGGCACTCTCTTGAAAACGCTGCAATACGAATCCAGCGAAACGTCGAGAATCGAATCACAACACATCCATGCGGTTCGTATAAAATATGCGTTTGTTTCAATGCCTAAATATGTAAAATATCCGTAATATAATTCAATTCTATTTATTTATTTATTTAAGAATATGTAGGTACATTACGAACTGAATGAAAGTATTATGAAAGTATGCATATAAAAATAACAATATTTAATTTAGTTATTTAAAAATAACATAAAATCTGGTCAAAGTTGTTGCAGAATCCTGCTTCGGAAAACAAAGTGATATTGTTCAGCGTAGCGGTAGCTCTTCCGTATGTATAATCACCATGGTGACTTCATATTTTATTCAGTGGCTTTAATCGTCTAACTTACTTACTTAATTCAACACGAGTTAGAAAATTAAATCGTGTCCATTCACGTCCCGAAAGATAGGTAAAGGACATATTTGTGAATTCAGTACTGACGCAGTACCTATTTAAAAATATAACTCCGTGGATGAATGCACTTGTTAACAAAAGTTCCTCGTTCCACTGGATAGATCCAAAGTTCTCGATCTGGACTCCACTCATCCCGTCCGGGGCAGTTCACTAAGTCGCAGCCATATCCAGGCTCATAAGATATCCACTTCTGGTGGTTTACTAGAGCGACCCCAGGCTCCTCTGCTGGGTTCCTGGGAGATCCTCCATGGATCACTCTCCTCTCATTACTGGTGTAGGTACTCAGGCCAGATCTCCTGCAAATTTATCAATAATTATTCCAAAGACCGGAATGTTCTTGGTAACATACCTGTAATGGATTTCGAATGAGCTGCCTTCTATGAGCATAATTTAGCTCAAATTCTCAATATATTGGCAGCACAGAGGCAGTATTTCATAAATGCGTCAAAATTTAAAAAAAATAAGTGGCACCATCTTTGGACACACTGTCTCTAGATTGTGTGGAATTATGCTTATATTTAAATAAGTTGGCATTGGTACAACACTACTTAAGGGGGGGGGGTAAGGTTAATTCGTACAAAAAAAGGTATGTTTTTGAGAATTTTTTGTGACGACACAGTTATAATCTCTTTATTAAAACAAATAGTGCATTATAGAATAACATTTGAAGAATATTTTGTAAAATTTTCAAGAAGAAATATTAAAAAATACGGCAATGGCAGCAATTATTCGGACGTGTCTCGGAAAAAAGTAGAATTGCGGTGTCCATCATAACTTGGTGCTGGATCATCTGAAATCAAAAAATCAAAATTCATTCGTTAGATAATAAGTTTTCCCAGGTAACGCTGTAAGCGTTTTTTAAAATTTCAATTTTCAATGTTTTGGAACACTTTGAAGGGAAAAACTCGATTTTTTGCGAAAAAAATCGACTAATTTGTTATTAAAAAAAAATTATTAACAAATTTGAAAAAAAGTCTCCAGCGTTACCTCGTAAATTACATACAGAAATAGTGTTCAAAATTTCAAAAGGATCGGTGCAGTAATTTTGAAGTTATGAAGGACACCGACTTTGAAAAGATGAAATGTGGGGAAAACGCTTTAAAGTTTTGCACACTGTAAAATTCAAAATAAAACCCGACACTTATTTTATACTTACACATAATCGTCGATGCCATGTTCACACAGCAAAGAGCTTTCATCATCAGCATCTTTTTGTCCTTGTCTACGCAAAACTCTTCTAATAAAATAGCACGTCCGGTAGTCCTCAGGTGAGCGCGTCTCTTAGCTGCCCGAGCAGGTATAGAAGATCAGTCTGAGCATCGCTCAAATGTTCATAATTTCGTCAATTTTGCTCCGATTGACTTGAAATTTTGACACAATATTCTTGCGATGTTATACATTCATTTAAAAAATTAAAAATAAAATACAAAAAAATAAGTTAAAAACCTTACCCCCCCCCCCCCTTAATGATGTTTTTTATATTATGATTACTTATTTTTATTAAATCCTTTATATTAACTTCACCGCTGGTCTTGACATCTTGTGGGAAAATCTTGGAAGTGAAAATTAACAAACTTCCCGCCATCCAATCAAGCTGAAATTTTGCACATAGACTGGATGTCGACGACAATGCATTTTAACTTATTTTTTTACTTAATATTTGGGGTCACACATACACGTAGGCACACAAAAAATGCATTTTTTTTCAAATGTTCGGACAATAACCTACTTTCAGGTACTATTTTATAATTATTGAAATCATGGACGCTAGAATTTATCTCTTTATTTAAAATTGCGACAAAACAGAAGTTATATTTTATTCTGCAAAATAATTTATTGAATAATGATTGCTATGTTATAAAGGATTTATAATGAAAACTGTGTTTTTATGGGTTAATTTTTTTATGATATATTTACCAATACTTATTGAGATATATTTACTGTGTACAAAATATGCTACAGTTCCGAAAGTAATCAGGCAATATTATTTGTGTATTAAAAGTGATCTCAAGTTTTATCCCAATAATTATAATTTGATTGTCTGTCTGTTTGTAACTTCCTGTAACATCCGTAACCGCAACTTCTTTTATTTCTTTAATCTTATAAAATCTTTTTTTTTATTAATATAAAAATACTTATTCTTTAGAAAACGACATGAAAATATAGTAATTTTTGACGAGTTACAGCTAGTCTATAAGAAAAAATAAATGACGATAGTAATAAAAGATAATATGTAATGTTTCAATAAAAACTTATGTGTACGCATTGTATAATAATTAATATAATACATTGTATTAAAAAAACATTCCAATTATATAAAATTCAAAATTCTTCTAGTAACAATTTTATTTATGTAATTATCATTCAAATTAAATGTAATTGTTGTGAATGAAAATAATGACAATCCAGATTTTTTTTATCTTATTTTCATTTGTGTAAATAATATTGTATCTATGTTTCTAACTGTATATATAAATGTATATTATAAAGTTTGTCAGGGTGATGAAAAAGGTGAGAATTATAAAATAATTGAATAAAGAACATTTGTAAATAATTTAATTTAAGTCAACAATCATTTATATCAATTGTAATATTATGTAGTTTAAAATGTAATTTGTTTACGATTAAATATTATAAGATGTCGATTTAATATTGGGTTATTTTACTATACTGTATAAAGTATATGAAAAATAAATATTTTAGTGAATTTTTATAATCAGAGACGAAGAATGGTTACGGATAAACTATAACTTAAGTTAATAATTACCAAAAAATCCCTACGATATTGGCAGCGAGAATTAGGTAGATGTTTTCTCTGTTAAAGCGATTTCTATTTTTTACTCCTGGTCCAATATTAACAGAGTTGTAAAAGTTTATATAAAACTGTCATTTTACATCAAGATGGCGGATCAGGCTGGTTAACTTACATTTCCGAGATATTTATCAGGTTTATTTTGCAGATCAAGTTTAATCAAATTCATATAGAAACTATGGGTATTATCTATTATTATTTAACAGAGATGTCAAAATATTACATTTTCTTTAGTCTTAACGACATAATATTTCCACTAACAGCGACATTCTTATTATTAGACTCTGTATTAAGAATAATTATGACAACTATGAATATAAAAATTATTTTTATTATTAACTATCATTAATTATACTTACTGTATTAATACATTTATGTTGTTAATTAAATAAAATCTCAATGTTAATTGTAAATTTTGTGCAGTTTAGAGCTGAATAAGAGATATTATTACATATAGTTATATCTACATCTATATATATATATAGTAAATCTACATGTTAAAATTTACAATAAAATATGTGTAATATTTTAAACGTTTTTTACAAAACGTATGGATAATTACGAATTTGTATTTTTGTCGATGGGTATTTTAAATAAGTTTATGTACTGATTACATCTAGTCAATTGGTGGAATGCTCGATAATCACACAGATTATAACTGGCCCTTAGATATTCGTTATAACTAATCTTAAAATATTAAACAGTAGATATATATGTAATTATAGACGTGTACTGTGTAAACATTCCTAAGACTAGTATTAAAATTATATATATTCTTATAACTTAACTATTTATAAGTACACTTTTCCTTGTATTCATTTAATGTATATTATATTTTATTATTTGATAGATTTGTTGTCTCAGCATAGTTTTAATGAGATATATATTTACATTTTTGAAAAAAAAAACACGTTTCGTTATTTTTTTCAAAATCAGTGGTCCAAATTATAACACAATAAATGTATTACATATACTAAGTTCCATTAAAACAATCATTTTCCATATTAAAAAAACGAATCATATCTTTTATATAATATGTATTCATTATAAATAAATGTCTATTTAGAAAATGCAAGAATTTAATAAATATAATAGTATTGATCGGCGGATGCGCTTGTGGCGGGAGCTACTTTCCGAAACAAACGCCAGAGACCTCTGTCTGAAATAATAGTACAGCATATATCGAGCTTCTCAATGAACAACAGATGCGCACGCATTTGTCCGCAAGTGAGGGTGATGCCGACGCCGACGCCGACGGAATAGCGCGCTGCGGTCGACGCCACCCTATTCGAGTCTTTATATGAGGGGTATGAAAGCAAAGGCAGCAATATCCAAAAAAAAAAATTTTAATGCAGTCAACGGGTATAAATAATTTAGAATGTAGTGATATCGGGATTTTACAGGAAAAATAGCTATATACCTTTTCCAAACAATATTTCCAAAGCAAACATAATAATTTCGTTGTCCGTCCGTCCGTCTATCTGTCTGTCTGTCTGTCTAACTGTCCCCGTAACTTCATGTAACGTCCGTAATTTAATTCAAATTCACGGCTAATAAAACGAAATTAAACGGCTGGAGATGGGGATCGAACACCGGGCCAGCAAACCCGAAGGTGGCAACGATAGCGATGTTGCTACCGCCGAGCCTGAGTCACACGTTAAAAATACAGTACACATAGTACTTAGCAAAGACGCGAACCATTTAATGTTCTGCCCAGCACAATCGCCAGGATTTACCCATGATGTAGTATATATATATATATACAGGGGAAATATATAAAAAAATCGTTATTGCTATTTCATGGGTGCCGTCTATAAATAAGTAAATAATTATTCTTTAGGAACCGGCATGTAAAAGTACCGTCATTTTTGATGGGTTACAGTGGTCACATGACACATCCTCCCAAGGATGTGTCATGTGACAAAATGGGCGCTTCATACTAAAAGATGTCGATTTCAGACTTAAACATCACAGCAAAGATAGCAATATCCATTTATGTAACTAGCAAAAGCAGCAATTTCCACTATTTGATAGCAAACACAGCAATGTTCATAAATAAAAGTTAAATATTTATTTATAAAAAAGGAAAACTGAGGACAATTGTTTTCGAAAATTTGTTTCCAATAAGATGTGATAGTGACAAATTTATTGTATTTATCTCGAAGGTATATTGCTGCCTTTGTTTTTTTACCCCTCATATATTGTACATGTCTCTGTGTCTATTATTGCTCCAGGTAGTGGCCTCTAGTACCTATTTCAGTATAGTCATTTTTATTTGGTTTGACAACCTATAGCATGTTTAGGATAAATATCGTATATTTTTCATGAGGACTATTTTTTTACGCAGTTATTTAAATATTTATTAGATATCACATATTATTAATCAAAACACTAATATTGGAAAACAAAAAGTTTTTTATGATTTTTATTTATTTATTTATTTGAGGGATTTCAGTTCTATAATCTCGGAACGTCATCAAACCAACGTGAGATTTACTCGCCTCTAAGAATTAGCATCACTCCCATTTATTTTCTGTAGCCTATCTTTGCTTAATCCCACGGCTGCTGTTTTGTTTCTACCCTATTCAAATAACTTTAGGGGTAACAACATATTGACATTTTCAAAAAATCGTTTTGTTTTGTCTTATAGCTTGAAGTTCCAAGAATAATTTGAGTCATCACGCACCCATTCAAATTAAAGCTAATTTTGAAATTTTGTAATAAAGGGGAAATTTCACATATTACAAATACCGATGAAAATTTATGAAATAGATTCATAAATATTAATTACATTCTGCGATTCAGTATGGATAATATGGGGTAATGTGTCATTCATAATTTTTTTTATAAAAATCTTAAAAAATACGACTACATTAAAACGCATATGATTGGTCAGGACATTAATTCGGGTAGTGTTTGTACATCCGCATACCATACAATTGTGACGCACATAAGCGTGACTAGCAAAATGAAATGTTTTAACGGGAATTCGATGAAAATCATTTTTACATACTCTTAATATATACAAAAAAAAATTAGGTGACGTATTTTCTAGACCAAAATAAAGATTATTAAATTTTTTTTAAATGTCAAATTTCTCTATTAAAGCTAGCGTGGTTTGTGTATTTTAACACGAATTACATTATTCTTTGGCGTTTTTGCTTTTTCAGACTGATGAAGATGATATGTCAAGAACTTTTAAAACGATTGTGTTAAAATTTAATTTTTTATTAGTAAAAAAATAGAGATGCGAACAGGGAATGCGTGTCGCATCAATATTCTGACTATTTTCAAAATAAGCCAAACGCCTGTGCTATGAAAATAGGAATAAAATATTGCTTGAGTCCTGGAATGGGGCGCGAACCACCGACCACCAGATAACTAGACGAGACTCATGACCACTACACCCACAACCTACTCGTAACATTATCCGCGATGTAGTGTACGCTTTTTTATAAAACATCCCGTTTTATTATGAATTTATATATTCTAATTATTTTCAAACTGATATCATTTATATGCGCATTTTTTTTTTGTATACATTAGATTTTACAAGAGAAGAATTTACTTTTAGTAAATTCTTCTCTTTTTTTTTTTTTTAGAAACCCTGATTCTTCACGTGGAGACCTTCGCGGGAAAGCAAATAGCTCATATTACAAAATAATTTGTTAACTAAAAATATTAACCAATTTATCATGTAAATAATGATAATAAAATGAACTGTACGCGTGCAATAGTTACGTCAAAAATATATTCTGAATTTGAACATAATTTTGGTGGTGTAAACCCCTTGACGAACACGGGTCTTCTTCCTATCGGGTTTTTATCGGGCCTCAAAGTGTCAGTTACTGACTACACTTGCCACGTGGCCGGCTCATAAGGGTCGTCCCAATTTATTTAGGGATGTGATTGGAGGCTTTTAAATCAACCTTGGTCTAAAAATCTTCGTCCTTAAACTCGGGTCAGAAATTGCAAACAGAAATATTTTTTTCTCAAAACCTGCCGTGAAAGCGCATGTTCCAAGCACTCGAAATATACAGGGTTATTTGGAAAACATTAGTTACCTCGCAAGACTGTATTCCTGTTTTAATTATGAGTCGAAAATATTCAAGCAACCGTTACCTAGCATCAATAGTTATGGAGATATGCGACATCTAAGTTTTCATTTTTTTTAATATTTCTGACGTTGAACCATCATTACAATAAAAAGTCAAAGAAAGTAATAAAAACTTTCCAATTCCAATTGGTAAACATTCCAATTGGAATTTCTGCAGAGTTTTTATTATTTTGTTTAACTTGTTTTGAAATGAATGAATTTTTCGTAATTGATATAAGTTACTGTAATGGTACTTCAACGTTTTGTAAAAAATAAGTCAGAAATATTGAAAAAAAATGCAATTTTTTATATTGCATAACTCCATACCTTATTGGTCATGGCTGCCGGAACATTTTCCACTCGTAATCAAGACAGGAATGTAGTCGTGCGAGGTTATTAATGTTTTGCAAATAACCCTGTATACTACAACAACCAGCTATTTAAAGAGTTGAAAAGCGTACTCACGGAGTTAGTCCTCCTTCTGATTTTTTTGCAGAGTTCTGCTAATATTTTTGTGCTGGAATCGAGACCTAATATTTTTTTTAGTTAAAGCCGGTGAATATCACACTGCGAACAACTTTTTTAAACGTATTATTTTTTATCAGAATTTTGTTTTATAACTGTATTCAAAATTATGCACATTTCATTTAGAACAACCTATAACATGTAGAACATATTGTTAATTAAATAAGTTTATTACTGTAAGTAATCAAATTTATACTATATTAAATAAGTAAATGTTGATTCGTATTGCTGGTCGGTGATAATAGGTAATAAATAGTCGTGTAAAGTGGTGGAAGAAGCGAAAATGACTGATGATGGGTTAAACGAGCATTTTTGTATATTATGTAACACGAATAAAAAATGTGACAAAGGAATTTTTAAATTTAAACGTTGGCCACATTTAAACTTTCAGAAAAATTATGTCGGTCAAAATCTTAATCAGGGCATCAATATGCTCGACGATACAAGATATCACCATCTCAATTTAACTTTACAAACAATGAATATAAATGAGTCGCTTACATCAGCAGTGGACTGTTTTACATAATTCTGATTTTACAAAAACAAGAATTAAATTTTTGCCCCTTGCATGGAACATTTTTGTATACTATTAAAATCATTTTACACCTTCTTTCAGCGGAGAATCTTAGAACCCACTTTCTAACCAACATTGGCAGAAAAATTATTCCTAATGACATTATAATAATCATTCATTAATTTTACACGATCAGTTAAATCTTTTAAAATGCTGGCGCGTTTTTTTTTTTCATTCAATCCATAAAAACTTTCCCCATGACCCGCACTCAAAAAAGAAAAATCAATCATTCGTATTTTATAAAACAGCTCACTACTGAAAGTAGTGAGTCAAGTATTACAAAATGTATTCGAATTTGAAATGTTTTAAATTCAGCTTAATGTCTATATTAGTTATCCGTGGTAAAAAAATTATTTAACAAATAAATGTAGTCTATTTTATGACAACGACCAAGTTATGTCTCTTTTACATTTTTTGTGTCTATTTTTCTATAGCTTAATGCAATTAATTAATTAATTAATTAATTTAGTTAAAATTTAATTTTTTTTTAATTCACTCGTATGTTTGGATTGAATGAATTCTCTGCTATGTATCCATACTCCTCCTACATATGTGGAAAACAATTTACTTTAAAATGTATGTAATATGGACTCAGGCGACATCTAACATGCGGCCGTGTGCTAAAGCAGCACCTGTCATGGTGGAAGTTCAGTTTTCGGACGCTTGTTGGCGACATTCCATATTTATACTAATAAATTAATTTAATCCGTTTTTTTAATCATATGCTCAAATGAATGTACATCACTTTCTTGTACATGAAATAATTTTTTGAAGTTATACTTCTTTAAGGCGTGTTCAAGGTGAAATTTTAGTTAGGCCTAAATAACGGAAACTTTCACACCACAAAGCTATTTAACACAAATCTTCCCGATGATTTTTAATCTCGGTATTTGTGAAGCTGGTTGGATGTCGTCGCTGCGCCGAATGACGTCTCTCGCTGACGTAGAACAGAGATCTGTAATCTGTCGATATCTTTTTAGTTGTCAATTTTTGCGGCTGGTTCGTTTCGCGCTTACTCGCGTTCTACATTGGCGGTCGTCCTGTGAGAAGAGATTTCTTTAACGTATGCCAAAGAAGTATAACTTCTAATACGCGTTTTTATGTATGAGTTAAAAGGAAATCGCAAATAAGATGATATTTGATACAGTATTTGTTGGGTATGATCAATATATTGTTTTCTACATCACAATATAAGATCAAAGTGCTTATGCTGATGATTCGAGTGTTGCATAATCTATGAACTGTTTCTTAGCTTAGCCGAAGTGAACTGAGATATTCTGCATATCGCAAAGACATTTTACTGTATAGAAATATATAGATATATTGAATGCATGTTTATACTGAGTGTTATATAATACTCATAATATAGATACAAGGTGTTTTAAGCAATCAATGTCGTTTTAGAAAAAAAAAATCATATTTAAATTAGAAGATTATTAAATGTTTAAAGAATTATTTATGTCTATGATAAATAAATTGTTGTAGTGATTTGAATGAATATTTTCGGATAAAGAATATGTATTTTTAGTTATCCTGTATTATTAAATGATGTTGATATAAATTATTTGTTATTGAATAAAGCATGGAGAAACATTAATTTGTTTTTATTTTCCCTGTTGTTTAATATTGTGGCTGTGGAGTCGTTTAAAATTTTACCATGTTCAAAATTCACAAGTGATTCCATATGGAAGAAAAACAAAAGAACACATTAAATAAAATAAAATTTGAAGACATGCTTTTATACGCTTTCCTTGCATACATCCGTAATCGAGTTTTTAACATTACCAAATATTAAATCGTTATTTTAAAGTTCAAAACAAATTCTCGAACGGCACGTTCTTCAGCTGTTTCTGGCGCTCTGGCTTGGGAGTGTCGTGATCGCAATTTTATGCGAGTGATGCGATTATTATTTTTAATCGAAATAATGACCAAATTACATCAAAATGATTTAATATTGTAAAGTCATTCACTTTACGTAAATGTTGAAAGTTTCAGAGCTCTAGCTTGTCGGGAAGTATGTGAAAAATCAATTACAAGATTCCACCCCAGCAAACAGCAAACAATAGACAAGAAAGTCAAATAAAAGCGTGTAAAAACACTTTTCACACATTTTTAATAATATTTCTTATTATTTTTTTATTTGAAATATTTAATATGTATGTACCTAACATAAAACTTCAAATGTGGGGTTACATTTTTAGAGGTATAGAACTTTAAAATTAAACTAAAAAAATCAAAATTATGCTAATGGTCGTGGTATTGGCTTTATTGTAAATATAATTTTATGCTGTCGGCAGGTTGGTCCTGTATACTCGAATGAGAAACAATCTATGCCGACGCCGCGCCGTCTAGGGCAATTAATTATCAGGAACATACAAACCAATTTTCAGATTATCGATCATACTGCACAATAATCGATAAAAATGCGTAATCAAATACACATTCTTTCTAGTCTTTAAATTATCGTAGCCAAATATACCCTAGAGCAACAAGTCTCCCCATCCTTGGTTGGGTAGAGCCGAGACTTGTTGTATACTATCTAATATACAGATATCTCAGAAACTCTTTTCGGACTTTTTCCACAGTGGATTTTTGGCGCATGGCATCGATTACTGTATACCTATATATATATATATATATATTTTTTTTTATTTCAAAAAAATCCTTGTTTACAAATAAATGTACTTAATACTAATTTAACAATAAAAATATAAGATAAATTACACATTTTTTTGTTGTTGTTAGATTTGTGGATTATGCCACTCTACTAGGCTACGCCTGTCCCAGAGTGGCGTTATAGAACACGATTATAATATTTTTTTGAATTCGTCAGTAATATTTATTTTCATAAGGTAGTAATTATGTATCTACAAAGTATCAAGTGCAGTGTTAGTGGTAAGTTGAGTGAGTCATAAGTCCAAGTGTAAATATGTGTAGAATAATTATTTAATGTAAAAAGGATTAAAGTTTTGTTTAAGATTATTTTTTATTTTCCTTAATTTATTTATTTATTTATATAGGTATATATTTTTATTTATAGACATTATTATGCAATTACAGTAAGTAAATTTTCAGTTGCTGTTCTATCTTTGGAGGTAAGCCAGTTGTTTGCTAAAGCTTTTATTTTATTAATTGAGTATGAGTGAGATCTGATTTTCGGGATGTCTGTTTTGAATATGTTAAATATTTTAGGCCCTATGTATGAGTAATTTTTCTATCCATGTGTTGTCTTAGTTTTTGGTATTTCGTCAAGGTTTCGTAATGCTAAAATGCCTAAAATCCCTTTTTCTTAAGCTCATGTGACCCTCAAATCATCGAGTCACTCTCGAGTCTACTTCGATCCGAGGAGTTTTCAGTGTGCAGTTTGTTACACGACCATGTGGTTCTCAACCTGAACAAGCTTAGACGAACGGCCGTCTCGCTCACACGTCATATTCCGGCCCGCGCATCCACCACCATACATGGCCGACATTCAGATTCTCCCACTCACACATACATATACTACAATTAAATACAATATACAAGGTGTCCTTGCGTTTTGCATTAGATTTCAATAGCCTTTTTTCATTTTTCACAGCGGCATAATTGTATTCTACGTGAATTCCAACCCACTTTGATCTTTCATCCTTCAATAATACCTACAATACATTCAAAAGGGGTTGATAGTTTTAGAACAGTGAGGCAGCAGAATGCAGGAGTAGCACAATAATTACCTCTGTCTGTACGCTACACGAAGTTTGCAAACTATTCAGCGCAGCCCTGAATAAGTTAAATAGTTGGATTCCCGTGCAGTGGAATACGTTACTAAACACAGCGAAATGGCTAACTTGTGAACTAAACTTTGTTATGCTAAATGAAGGATCAACTACTAAAATGAACATTTGTTAAAATACATTCAAATTCACTTCATTAAGTACAGAACAAAAACTGTATATCCCTTTCAGTACTTTCAGGTACTGTTTTCGTCATTCTTACGGTGATTTATATGAGCGATGATTTTGTAGAATTTAAAGATGTATTTATTTTTTCACACTACGCATTATGGTATGCATATTCATTACATCCGTTCCGCATTTTGGGACATGAAATAGCGCGTGACCTCGATTTTGCAAATAATTGTTTGGTACAAACAGGGCATAATTCTCTAGCAGGTTCGGGGCATCAATTTTGTTTCTTAAAATTTTAACCCTCAACATGACTAGGCCCTCCTGTCTGCGCGACTCGAGGCTGCGGTAGTTGCATTCCCTCAACAGTATTTCATGGTTCATGAATGTACGATATTCTCCTGTTTTGCGCATGTATAAATAACGCAAGAATTTTTTTTGAATCTGCTCAATCATGTCGATGTATTTCCTTTGGTGTGGGCTCCACACTGCCATTCCATATTCCAATTTTGAACGAATGATGAAATTGTACATTTGTTCGATGCACTTCTCATTCGAAAATCCTTTTGATACATGTGTTACGAAACCTAAAAGCTTGTAACGCATTGTAACTAGTTGGTTTATGTGACTTGAGAAAGTCAGTCTGGCATCAAAGACAATACCGGGATCCTTGATCATTCATTAACGAGGATACCAAAAATGAAGAAGTGGTTAAGGTGTAATTTGCTAAGGACAAATTTAAATGTACAAATGACAGGAGGAGTGAAATATCACAAGAGACGAAACAACACACAACGTAAGATATATGTAGAATAAGCGACAAAATGGCGGAGACCGTTTGTTCGAGACGGGAGCGTAGCAAGGAATGATTCGGTAGGCACCGGAAAATCTTCTTTCAGCCACTTCCATGATCCTGGCTTGTCAGCATCCGAATGACTGGATCGAGGTGATCGAATAACCGTTTCCAGGAAGGACTCCTCAGTCGACAGTAATGCCTGTGTAAATCGTCGCACGTGAAGACGAATAGGAATGAGCTGGGCTTCTTTTGGCAAACTCAAACATATCTTCGAGAACAAATTAGCCTCAAAAGAGCTGGGCTGCTTTTGATATATCAAACATCAAACATATCTTCGAGAACAATTAGCCTAAAAAGAAAAGCCTTTGAATCATGCATACTGCCAGTGATGACGTATGGCTTGGAGACTATGGCCCTTACAAAGAAAAGTGTAGAAAAGCTCAAATGCTTGGAGTAAGTCTAAGAATTAGAAACGAAGAAATTAGGCGCAGAACTAGAGTAATGGATATCACGGATCGTGTAGCGAAGCTAAAATAGCAATTGGCAGGACATGTTGCAAGACAGAATACTACAAGATGGCCTCCCAGAGTTCTGAAATGGAGACCTTGGGAAAATAAAAGAGGCTTTGGAAGACCTCAAAAGAGATGGGCCGATGATATTGTCGCTGTGGGGGGAAAGAAATGGCTACAATTAGCCAACAACAGGGAAGAATATAAAAATAAGGAAGAGGCCTTTATCTAGCAGTGGAAAGATGAAGGCTGATGAAGAAGAAGAAAGAAGAAGAAGAAGAAGACAATTGGGCGTCAAGTTACCATCTGGGAAGAATAAATAATAATTAAATACAATAAATTTGCGTTTTCGGTAGACTTCGATAGAATTGTAACCTAGCAGAGGGGCTCAGGACCAAGTTTAATATAAAAATAATTTTAATGCTCTTTTGACGTGAACACTATATATTTTCTGTTTTCGTTAATGTCCATACATCCAATTTTAATGTTTATTATATATTATATCCTGATGAAGGGACCATTTATCTCCGAAAAAAGTTGATTATTCAATGAATAATGGTTTTATACAAAGTTTTTTGTTGTTGTTGTAGCCAGGCCTCATGATAGAGGATCCCCTCACCATTCTGACTAATTGTTGCTGCGCCTCTCATGAGCTTTGCATGGAAAAATAGCCCTATTCGAGAGGCGCACTCTCTCCCGCATACTTCACAAAGGAAGCGGTCAGGTTGCGTTGGTCGGTCCCGTTGACGCGTGGTTGCGGCTCGCTGCTCATTTTTTAATCTGGCCGCCGCAACACCATCAGCCCGAGCCCAGAGCAGGCTCCCCTCCAGTTCACACGATCCTGTGCCAGCTGCTCCCAGTTCTCGGGTGCTCCACATAGGCTCAGCGATTCTCGGAGACAGTCTTTATGCCTTTTTACTAATCAAAGTCACTGAACACGAATTTAATCGGAGCACTGTTCTAATTTCACTAAATTTCGTAGTTCGCACTTGACACAATATTCAGTATCTAGAAATTCTAGTTCACTGGTTTGTATTACTCTGATTACTATAAATCACTTCTCACATTCAGTAGGTAGTTTCTTGATTAACTATGGCTAGAACATACATGCGCTAGCAAATAAACAGAGTAAATAAACAAATAAAACGCTCGCCGCGCGCGTCCTCGAATTTATACAAAACATGTTGATTCCGCGATGCATCGAAAATGTTCAACCCAATTCTAATAGTTTCTTCATACTTTCAGTGACTACGAGAATAGCCCAGTCAACTCCAGACTCCTGTGGACCATAGAGAGACTTCTAATTCTACCATTCGTGACAATATATATAAAATAATGTTACAACAAAGATATTTTTCTATATTATCAAAGAAATTATAGTTCATTAATAAAAAAAATTGATTGCCCTCTGAATTTGTTAGGTCACTGTAGATATTTAAACAACGAACATCCCACACGCCATGTAACAAAAGGTTACCTGCTTTTCCAAATTAACCATTTCAATTCTCACAAATAACCCTTTGACAATCAGATGAATTATTAATCTCATTAGAATCGTTTGAGCACTTTATCCATCTAAATTATGCAACACTTTTGAATATATATTAAACGTATAATTTTAATTAAATCGTTGACCTTTTCAATCGAAGGGTACGTATCATATTTATAAAAAGAATATTCCAGCTGCGGATTTCAGTAGCCATTTGTAAATATGGTATTTCGACTATTAAAGTATAAAGAATAGGTAAATATGACTGTTTTCAATTAGAATTATTGTGGTATAGAACACTGGAATGTTTTGGGATTGAATTATACACTATTCAAATGCAACGTGAATCTTTCCTCTCCGATGTTATAAACCGAGTTGACATTGCCTCTAGTTATGTGAATATCCCTGTAAATATACCTACTTACCATCACGCAGGGTAGGCAGAGAGGATAGAGCGCCACAATCCTCTCTCGCTTCATTCGCTCAACAAGCCCAAACCATCTTTTCGCGACCCTTTTTTGATTCAGTTTTATGAATTTATTTATTTCTTAAGTTAATTAACAATAAATAACGACAAAAAATGTGAATGAAAACAGAATGGGTCTGGACTGGATAACGCGTACGGTAGCAGCACAAGATAGTGAAATATTGAAGTATCTTGCCGGGTCTTTGGGCCTCCGACCCTACCAGGGCGAGGGGATGAAGATGATGATGCGTACACTCTTAGCCAATCATTAGAATTGCCCAGACGAGAGACTTTATTCTTGAAGTCTTGTTTGTTGAAATTTTAACCACTAATAAATAGTAACGGGCGTTGATTTTATTGGTCCCCCTAAGATAGCTTTCCCTAAGAGAGATTTATTGCTTCCCCTAAGACAGGTAAACGTTTGCTTTTAAGTTATATTTTAAAATTAAATTTAGATGTGAAATTTTTAAACAACACTTACCACAAAACACACAAGAGTAAGCAAAACAGTTTCTAGATAGGTATGATATGAAATAAATTGAAACCCACTAGAAATTTTTTTCTTCCAAAATTTAAAATATAAAAATTACGTTCTATAATTAAATTTACAATTTTGATGGTTTTAACAGTGAAAGAACTTATGCGTGTTTTCATAAATGTATGCAAATCATATCTTATAATTTGAATTTTAAGACTCGGGGAGAGTATCAGGTATGTCTATAACAACGAGAACTTTCTATTTTTCAGACATACCAGAGATATGGACCAAATCATCATCATAGAAAGCAACTAAGATCCCCGCATTTTTAAAATATCACGAGTGTTCGAAAATAATTATTACCAAGAATAATGCTGTCTCTATCTCACTTATATCAAAATGTATAGCTATTCTCTTTCTCACATGTATAACCTTTCATTAGTATTTGAACATAATTGTTTCTTAGAATCTTGCAGAAATACATAAACCTTTCTTAAAATTATAAAGCATCTCTTTTTAATAGTTTTAATGTAAATACAAGTTACTGAATTTAAAATATTTAGATTGATAATGCCCTCTTAAGGAAAAACGCCTCTCATAAAAATTTGAAATATAAAACTAAAATCAAGTGTTTCTATTTCAATATGTGCAACTCGACTGTGTTTTAAACTCGAAATATTTAAATCATTTATTTGCTTTTCCCAGACTACTATTGAGATTTTCCGGGCGGCAACAGTCATTGAAGAAAAATACAATACAACAACAATGTTCGACATTTTTGCTGATAGTATAACTGTGTATAGGACTAAATTGAAACAATTCTTTACGTCTCAACTAAATGGTAATGGATAAATAAATTATTCTTCTTCCTTCTACTTCTTCCTGTTTAAACTTCTCTGTTTTTTCAATTCTGTATTCCATTTACTCAAATCTATTTTATGTACTTTATTCTATACTTTATCCTATTAATGTACTGTAATCTTTATAACTATCTGTGTTTTGTGATTTTTAACTGTAACCTTTTTAACTGCATATCTACCTAATGCAATTTTTTATTTTATATTTTGTATACTTTGTAGAAGCCCATAATGGCGTTAAATAAATAAATAAATAATAAATACAATAGCAGAGGAACATATGTAGGACAAAACTGAGGCATTTCACCTGCATATTGATTATGTGCATTAAATTCCTGGAATATTGTGGATTCCTGGATGAATCCAGAACAATACGAACACGGTTTGCTCTGATTAAATTTAGGACACATTAAACCAGATGCCAGCCAGGATAGCTAATTACTATATTTCAAAGGGTGAACCACATTACCAATAATTAAATTATCATCAAAACTATCCCAACGTCACAACATTGCAATCTGTTTGCTTATGAAACTGCATTTAATTTCACCGCAAGTTTGTTTTGTAACTATGAAAATATTCATGAAACATTATGCAACCCTAAAGCGAAATGGACATGTTACAAAACAATTGTTTCAGTTAGTAATATTTTTATAAGTATGTTCTAAGACCACAATTACTGTATTTTTCCATGCTCCACGTTTATTTGTATGATAAATATTTCTAAATAATATAATATATAAATATATATGTACCTACATTAAAAAGAATCAGGAATCAAGGAATCATTACCAGCTGCGAAATATACTTATATATATCTATATATATAGATATTCTATATATATTATATATATATATCTATATATATAGATATATATATATAACTGTTTCATGATAAGAGACTTCAGATGTCTCTAGCATAGCCCCATGAAATAAACGAAAGATTCCTATTTGGAATATACATATTTTTATTTTATTTTAGTGTATATATATATATACATATAACTTTCAAAAAGATTTGTTTTTACGATGGAATTGGTGAACGTTGCATTATGTATAGTGATCACTAAAGCCAACTCATACAGTTGTAATCCCTGAGCCGTCGTAAAAACTTCCATACACTTTTCTCATATAAATAGCTTCGTCTCTGCGAGATTTCTATAATTTGTCTTGATTAAATTATTTCAGTGTTTATTATACCTGGTTACACTGGAATAAACTTGTGTTTATTAGTATTTATTAATTTATAGGTCTACAGGGCTTTTACATGGAAGAATTATTAATTTACAAAAATTATAGTTCAATAAAAATTTTAACTATAATAAAATAAAATAATTGTTAAAAATGTACAAGATAGGTAGTGATATAATAATTCATTGATACAGCGCATGAAAGAAAATTATTAGGTGCATAATACAAAACTTAAGAGAAAATTTAAAATAAAACGGACAAGGCAAATAAAATAAAATAATAAATAATATTAAGGTCACCTTGAACTTTTGCATGCCCACTTTTTTTTAAGAGCAGCAATGCTACTTATACCAAACAAATCCACAGAATTAAATTCGTATTATATTATTGTGATGTTTTCGTCCTTTAACTTTAGGTGCAGAGTCTCGCATGTTAGTTGAAAAAAAAATTCAGCCTGGGACGATTGAGTAGGATCGATATGGAAGATTTTGCTCTTATAACGGTCCTGGGTAAGCGGTGCGTACCATTCACTATACCAGTCCCTCGAATCACGCAGCCATGAGATGCGGCGTCTTCCTACGCTTCTTTTACCACTAATTTTCCCCTGGATGATGAGTTGGTTGGAAACTTGGAAACTCAATTTGCCTCTATAGAGCCACAACATTATTACGGTTTTCGAATAGCTAACAAGTTATTACTAACGTGTGGTTGAGTTGTGAGAGAGCGCTTCAAAATGGCGTCTCCCTATTTATATACATTCTCTCTCTCTCATAATGTCTGTCTCTCTCATTCATTCCAACAGACGTTTATCCAGATAAATTACAATTATTATTTGCTTCATGTAGGGTCAGATGATTTTTTCTGTCATAAATTAATTGGGAGGTGATTGAAAAAATAACTTTACACAAATGACGTAATCGCCTTACAAAAACACTTATTATAAAGTATTAGTTTTTCAAAGCACAATTCATGAAAGAATAATTCCTAAGAATATTGTCAGAAAACCGTAGAAATAAAAAGAATTATACATAAATGAGGATTTCCCAAAACTTGAACGTTTAGAACAAAATAGGAATTGCTAGAAGGATCTGTAATACACAGTAATAGCCTAGAACTATCTACATTCTGAGCTGCAGATCATTGCAGGTCTTACTGCAGTTTTATACAGGATCTAACAGAGCTAGTTCAAAATACAATACGAGTGAATTCCTGTCGTCATTATGATTTGAAAATTTTCAAGCAACCATGACATAATGTTGTGATGGATCCTCTTCTTCGCCTTTCAGCTCGATCCTACTCCTAACTGAGTTTACGCCTTGTTAGAGGCAAACAAGCTATCTATCTACGTCGGGTGAAGGCTCTACGGTTTTTAACGTAGTATTTCCAAACACCCTCGCTTTATTCAAGACCTCCCCAGTTCACGTTGTATAATTTTTTGTTTCGAACTATAGGGGATGAATTGGTTAAGTGGTAACCCTAACCCAAGCTTTACTTAAATTAAATACTGGGGTATGAAGTTCGTGAATGTTCATGGAAAACGCAAACAAAACTACCTAGCACGTCAATTAAGCCCTACGGTGCAATTGCTAAACATACTATGTTCCGTGGCCCTATATTATTTACCTATCATTCCTACGGACTGAAACCACTGCATCTGGTGTAGCTGCGCTTCCAGAGTGCGCGATCCTCTGCTCCCACGCCCTCTCCGCTCGATCCCCCATTGTCTTACCTGTATGGGATCGACCGCCATCCACTGAAAAGGTTAGTAACGTGCCGTTATCACATGCGCATGCACATATAGAGTACATAGATCCCCTGAAAGCCCTCGAGTCCTTCGTAGCCGCTCCTATGGATGATTCCGTCTTCGACGCCCTCGCTGATTAATAATTTTATCTTCCGCCGTTATCTCGCTGTGCTTATTCCTTACGATCTTTTATATTTACTCTGCATTATTTTTACATCAATTACATTGTTACGTTTATTTACTAGCCGGCCTAAGTTCCGTCACCTGTATCTGGCCCTATGTCTCATTCTAGTGGTACGTTGGGTTCTAATGGATAAGGGGGTTGTAGAAGGTATGTGTAAATGTATGTGTACGCGGAAAATGTGTTTGCTTTAAATTCGGCTCCTCCATACCCAAAGGCTCATCGGTGACTGATCCCATCTTCCTTCTCCCGACACGAGTTCCGGATACGTTGACCTGAGCCTGGATGCGCCTTTTCATGTTGGGCCTCTTCTGTGCAAAGTACCGCACCATCCCTCGCGTCAGTGTCTGGCGTCCGGGCTCAGAGCCAGTTTGCCCCCCGAATTCCAACTCCTCCAGGTTAAACTAAGTTAAACTACGGTATATATACTGAAGCTACTGTAAAGATGGTCCCGGGCCACCTGTCAAGCCAAAAATATGCGAGTGGGGAGGGGGAGTTTCCTAGGCTCCCCAACCCTCGCCTGTGAGCAACTACAGCCCATTGGCTATTCGCGACACTACAGTGACTGCAACCACCCTCCCAGGTAGTACTTATTATAATCTGGTATGCATCAATACGTTCAATCCATTCCAGACGAGGGAAGACATCCGCACGGGTGTTGTGCCACCCGTGAAGAGCCCCCTCATACACTACGTACGAATAGATACATACTAATAAAATATAATATACATACATATACATACATATACAATACATAAATAAATACTTGTAATGGTTGGTTGCCATGTGGTTTCACGAGGCCATGACCCCTCGTATTAGTAGATGGAAAGGTGGATCTGGACAGTAGGGATATGCCTATCCCCTGGCCAGGGATTTCGGTGTATTTTCTCCAAATGGTGTACAGCTAGAATCCTGCCATCGATGATGATGGGATCTGCCTAATTTTCTCCGACTGATGTGTAACTGGAACCCTGCCTTCACTGATGAAGATGATGTTGTCACTATCGAAACGTCACCTGATGATATTTATCTGAACCACCGCTAGTGATGATGATGATGATGATACTATCGTAACGTTTCCTGACGATATATATCTAACGTTTCCTGACGATATATATCTGAGACACCGCTAATGATTATGATGATACTATCGAAACGCCTCCTGACTACGTATGACTGGGACACCGCTAATGATGATGATGATGATGATACTATTGAAACGTCTCCTGACGGTATATAACTGGGACACTGCTAATGATGATGATGTTGATGATACTATCGAAACGCCTCCTGACGATATATAGCTGAACCACCGCTATTGATGATGATGATGATGATGATACTATCGTAACGTCTCCTGACTATATATAGCCGAAACACCGCTAATGATGATGATGATACTATCATAACGACTCCTGACGATATATAGCTGAAACACCGCTCATGATGATGATGATGATGA
>JADDOH010012462.1:0-69446 GCA_016648135.1 Agrypnia vestita | reverse complement strand
TATGAAATTGGCGTTTAGTATGGGAGGAACACAAAGCCGATTTTTTTTTTATTATAATATATTTATTTAATCAAAGTATGTACCATTGCTATCTATGCACTTTTGCCATCTCATAGGTAGTTCATCGATCTCTTTACTAAAAAAACATTCGGACGGGAATCAATAAAATCTTTGAAGGCGGTTTGGACTGCCCCATCGGAGTTGAATTTTTTTCTTTGCAAGAAGTTATCCAAATTTTGAAAAAAATGGTAATCTGTTGGGGCAAGGTCCGGAGAGTACGGTGGATGTCTTAGACTTTCCAATTGAAGCTCCTCTAATTTGGTAGCCGTCTATTGTGCAGTGTGTGGTCTAGCGTTATCATGAAGCAGCAGTGGCCTAGAGCGATTAACCAGCCTCGGTTGTTTAGCAGCTAGCTTTTCCATCATGGTTTGCAGTTGCTGACAATAGACATCTGCCGTAATCGTCTGGCCAGAATTAAGAAAGCTGTAGTGAACGACACCAGCACTAGTCCACCAAACGCTCACAAGTAACTTTTTTGGAGTCAATTTTCGCTTGGGGTATGGTTTGGCTGGTTCGGCAGGGTTCAACCATTGCGATGAGCGCTTCCGATTATCGTACAGGATCCACTTTTCATCACAGGTAATGATTCGATTTAAAATCCTTTCATTATTGTGCCGGTTGAGTAATGCAACGCAGCAGTCAACGCGCGTTTGTTGATTTGCTTCACTCAATTCGTGAGGTACCAACCTTTCAAGCTTTTTCACCTTACCAATTTGCTTCAAGTGGATTAAAACAGTTTTATCACTAACACCGCAGCCTGCAGCTAACTCGGATGTGGGTTGCGATGGATCCGCTTCCACAATAGCCTTCAATTCTTCATTATCAACTTTGGTCTCCGGCCGTCCACGGGGCTAGTTCTGCAGGTCGAAATTTCCAGAACGAAAACGTTGGAACCAAAAACGCACTGTGTTTTCTTTTGCGGCACCGTCGCCATACACATCATTAATCCTTCGAGCCGTTTCTGCAGCACTGGTGCCACGGTGGAACTCGTACTCGTAAATAACGCGATATTTCAAGTTTTTCATTTTGTAAACTGAGTGACGCAAAGAAAAAAACAATTGAGGAAAAAACAAATGAATTATAATTTTCAAAACACAAATACATGAGTAAATAGCTGTATAAATTTGGATTTGGAATTCCTAACCAAAGAGAAGATATTTGAGATCAAATTTGCCAGTACGGCAAAATGCCAATTTCATATGTAAGGACCTAATATATGTTATAATATTGTATATTATTGATACAACAATGCAATATTAATACACTAACACAATATAAATATGGTAAAAATATACGAAAGTAAAAGAGATACCGAAACATAACATAAGCACATAGTGGTATCAAGTATTCAGAATATTTTAAAGTGGTGGGATATTTTGCCTTCGTGGGTTTCAACACATCTTTGTATAGCGGGTATTTTAATAAAATTTTTCACTATAGAACCTTTAAAATGCTGCATTAGATATTTTCAACGTGTTATTCCACATTCTCTCCTTTATCTCGTGTTTTATGTATATTTTTGACGGTACCGGGATCGATACAAGGCGCCTCCAAAGACCTTTTGTAATCAAAACTGTTTTTGAGACGCTTAATATTAAAACAATTCTTAGGTTTTCACGGTCGTTTAGAATCTTCTGATGGGTGTTTTCTGGGGTTATACGAGTTTATATGCGTAAAATTATACCCGTTTATATGAGTAAAAATATGGTGTACGCCGTTTTTTACGTCCTTTTTGACCAACGTTTTAGATTTCATTGTAGGGTCCATCATCAGAACTGGTATGTTAGCATTGGGATCCCAAAGAAAACATCAGCTCCCATGAAAGACTCTGCAATGTGATACAAAATGTCGGCTATAAAGGTCGTAAAAATACGGAATATTATTTCAGAAAAAAAAAATGTAGAAGGCGCTTTCTCCTTAATAAACTGTGGTATCAAATTCTTGATAAAGGTTAAAGGTTTTGTCAGAAATAAAAAAAATTGATTTCAATTTTGAAATATTTTACCACCCCCACTTTCTTAACATCAACTTATGTTAAATATTTAAATTTATATTTTTTTAAGTAAATATATATTTTTTAAATACCTGTCCTTGGTGCAATTTGTGACTAGCTTATATTCATAAAGGGCTTAAGATATTTGTTTTCCTATATCAATATTTGTATCTCTATTTTCACGTCTTATTCGTGGTCGCCTTTGGCACTGCAGATGTGAGTTTCATTGGCTGTCACGCGGGAGATCAGGATTAGGATTTTTTTTTACCAAATTTATAAATATTTTTTTCGATACATAAAACATTAATTTACGTAGATTCTAAGGCATGTAAAGTGTATCATCAGGGCCTAGTATCAAATAAAAAATCTGGTGTCGCTCGGTACCCAATACTTCATTTTCTATCACATCAACATATCTCCCCTCTACAATATTCCCCAAAGTATTAGCTACGAAAAACTGAAATTTACAAACATTTTTTTAAAAATTTTGTTTAACCCTCAGTAATTCATAATAAAATGATCAAGCAGAAGATGTAATGAATTAAAATGGAATAAAAGTGTTTAATAAAATATTAATATATTTTTAATAATGGCTTTATTTTGGCAACCCTATTTGGTAAAAAATTTCAGAAATTGATTTGTTGTCTCAAATTTCGCGGACATAAGCTCGGTAGCAGGAATCAACTCTTTGACTATATCAGATTAAAAATCTGAAGAGTAAATGGTGAACAGGTAAAAAGTTACTGTTGTATCGTGACCTCGAAAAGACAGCAAAATAAATCAGCCAGCCTTTTCGGTGAAGTGTTATAATTTTTGAGAAGTTTTATTTATCTTAGTTTGACGCAATCAAGAGCCCATTACACAACGATATACATAATATATCGAATTGAAAAACGCAATTTTCTCCTCATGTCGATGTCTGTATTGGCTTGCTTGACACGAAAGATAGATTGAACACATGAAATGTGATTATGTGACTCAAAATATTACCTGATGTAATAATAACTCATCTCCTTGAATTTGGATTGAATTTCCTACGTTGCCTTGAGTGGATCTTATAATTAACCTTCGAAGAATTGACCAAAAATAAATCTGGTGGCTGGATTAATGTGAATCAAATTGTGCCTTGTTTAAATTATTTTGTGTTCATAATGAGAATATAAAATTAATTAAGTAATAACAAAACCTATATTTAATTAATTTGTTTTTTTCTTAAATATGCAAAAATTTCATTTAATATAAGATTTAGAAATCTTATTCGTTTTTTATACATATAAGTAGGAACTACTGATTATAGCCATATTTGGCGGCCTTCGTATTCTAGTGGGCATGAAATTGGTTTCTCTTTTGGAGGTTCCGAGTTTGATTTCCAGTGAGGTCACAATACATCTATATGATTAGTCTGGGTATTTTTGTAATTCGTTCTGTAACAGTAATTGAGCCTCATCGGCCGTTGTACCATTTAAAATTAAAATTAATTAAAAAAAAATGTGATTAGGTATTATGTGCATTTGGTATTTGCCGATAAAGTTCATTTAACTGTTGGAGATTTATTTTCTACTGCAACAATAATTGCCCTCACAATTACCAGTAATTACTTTTTAATCAGCGTTACAGTCGAATGTCAATTACACAGTCACATTTAAAATAATGATTTAAATTATCTTGATTGCAGAAATAGGAAATACGAAAATACATATATTATGTGGAGACTCAAATACACCCGGCTTGGTCATTCGACGGTTAAATGTATGCTTGATTTTGAAGACGAGTTGAGCCTATGTAAGCTCATTTGAGAAAGTACGGCGTACAATTTTATCTGAAAATAATTTGTTTTTAAACTGACATAGTGCCTAAGGTATGCAAAAAGAAATGAAGTGATCAAGCAGCTCTCTTGGTGGATTAATGACTGTTAATGATGGAGGATGAATAAATAAATATTACGATACTTAAAAAAAATTATAATAAAATTTCCAATTTTAATATGTTAATGAACTGGATTCGATGCGTTACATGCAATCCAACAATGATTAGGTATTTGATGAAAATGAATATTCATTTTAAATTTTTTACTACTTTGATAAAGCAAATAAAAGAGTAAGGCTCCTAACCATATACAAATACCTATTTGTTTTATAAAAGATCTTTTAGATTGAAAAATAAATTTTGATTAGGTAATTTTAAAATTTACAATTATTAAAAAGGCCATAAAAGTAGTAAAAATAGTAGAAAATGGTCAAAGCTGTATTTAAAATAATTTATAAAAAAGTATATATATTTTTAATATAAACTTTCTCTATATTGCATTATTTATTTATTTATTTAATGTTCATGGAAGACCAACAGCACAAAAAAAAGCATAGAAAACATTGATACAATATAGATGGCCAATTACAGGTCTCCACATTTATGCACTTGATCTTGACCGAAAGGACCCGCTCAAGGCTACAAGCCGTCGAGATGTGATTTTTACAAGTAGGAGTTTTCTCCTAATATTCCTTGTTCCTATCCCTTCTGAAGGGACAGAATCAGAAATACACAAATAAGAGAATGTCTCGAAGTAGAATCCTTATTGACGTTTATCGAGAAATCACAGTTACGGTGACTGGGATATATCATCCAAAATGGATATTCCAGACAAGACCAGAAAGCAGAAGACCAAGGGGCTGACGGGAACAGGAAACAGGAAACAGTGCTGCGAAGCGAGGTTGCAACTGAATCGGGCTGACGCGGAGAGCGAAGCCTAAGATAGAAAATGTTGGAACCCCGTATGCGGTGCAGGGACCCCGACCCAATAGGATAAGGATAAGGGGAAGAAGAAGAAGAATTTTACTATGAGATTCTAGCAATTAACAAATGATTTAATTCTAACAAACCCATGTAAATATTTAAGTGATTCCATTATTCCGTATCCTTGAGCAGAGTTCAGAAATAAGTTACGTTTTATTTGAAAATCAATATTATGAATTCAAATGTAATTTTGTGTTTTTTCTACCACTGATTAGAATCAAAGTAATCAAAACAATCGAATTGTATTGATTTTCCTACTTCTGACAAATTAATATATTTCATATATTGACAAACAGATACCTATACCATTGAGTGTGAATAAAAACTCTCATCTCTTTTTACACAGCATATTCATTCAAAAACATCTAAAAGATTCATCGTTACTGGGATAGATTATTTATAGAGTACTCTTCATTCCTCTCAGATATTATTAGTCACTTCTCGTCGTCATCCACCAGCGCCAATCCCGTCCACTCGAGACTCGTCTCCGGGTGCAGCGTCCTCCCGGATCCTCTGGTCTCCTCTGGCCAGGAGTCTGGAAACCAGAGGTCACGTGACCGGAATTGGTGAATCCTGGCGCGCGTCTAACAGGGTCGGATGAGATCGAGACCGTCAAAAAAAATTGGGGATTGTAAAATTTTTGAAATTAGACGTATTATAGAAAACATATCATTAATTGATTTTACAGTTGTTTGCTTTAATTAACCATAATTAATGACTATTAATAATGTAAATTATTGCGCATTAAAATACAAAATCTTTCAAAAATTTATAAAAAACTTCCCGACACATATTATCTATACTTAGGCCACAACGTTAGCCTTACCTAAAATACTTGTGTCGAAAAATTTTTTACACTTGTCCAATTTGTGCAACAATTACATATTATTTCCTTGTTTATATTGAACCACTTTTTTATAAAAAATATCAATATTGATAAAATACTTCTAAATTCACAAACATAAATAGGTTTATTAGAAAAATGCGGGAGAAATTTAATCACTTCAATCAAAAAGAACATCGCCGATGCCTTTAAAATAACATCTTTTCAGAATTTTCTAATTATATTACTGAAACTAACCACTCATTCTACGATAAACTCGAACTTTGCTACTCCATACCATAAGTATAATGGAAAAATAATGAACAACCTCGAAATAGTAGATATCCAGAAAAATCTAAATTCGGAAATAACATTGATCAATAAAATTACTTTCACAAACTCTTCGCCTCACCTAACATTTTTCTAAGAGATATTATTTCTAAGATCATTATTTATAAAATCATCCCTATCTTCTCATACCCAACCACCCCTTCAATAAATCGTCACATGACTATATTTGATTTTACACCTGTCGATGGGAAGTTCTATTCTCCCCGAAACTAGTAGTGAAGCAACAATAACTATAAATAATTGTATTTATGTTATATATGGTCAGTTAAACAATATTTTTTGATATATAAAATGTATTGTATAATGCCATTGCCGAGTCTGCTGCATTAGCCATTGTTGAAAATATTTTTTTTCCTGTATATTTGTTGCAATATTATTCAAAATAGTGTCTAAGACATTAATTTCTTAATAACTGTACTTTGTACATATAAAAATTCAAAAAAATATCACTGATTGCGTGTAGAGTGTAGTAGTATTAGTAAAGATACTATTATTGAACAAATATAACAATAGGGGAATAGGGTGACCGGTGCTTTGAATGCAATAATTTTAATAGAAATATGTCTACCGAAGCAAAACTAGCGGTACGTAATAGAGTTCTGGTACCGACACTAATGTATGAAAGATGAGATCCCTTAGACGTATGTGTGGCAAATCTATGTATGATAGAGTAAAGAATGAAAATATTAGGAATGAATGTAAAGCTCATCGTAGCATAATTCAAAGAATAAAAATAGGGTCGCTCAGGTGGTTTGGGCATGTTGAGCGAATGAATGAGGAAATAATGGTAAAAAAGATACATAATGCAAGTGTTGACGGCGCCAGAAAGAGAGGGCGACCACGGAAGACGTGGCATGACCAGATTAATGAGATACTGGAAGATGGTCCTGTTAGAAAGAGCTTGCATGAGAAAATGTATGAATGTAGATGAGGCGAAAGTTGTATGTCAGGACAAAAGAGTAAGGCGCTCTATGCTCTCTGCCTACCCTCACGGGGAAACGGCGTGATGGTAAGTTAGTTAGTTATAACAATCATCATCATTCTTGGCACTACAACCCTTGGTGGGTCTTGGCCTCCTCAATAATTTTCCTCCACTCATCTCGGTCTAGTGCCAGCTCTCTCCAGTTTCGAAGCTCTAAGGCAGTTATAACAATAAAAAAGTATTTAAAATGTAATAGTTCCATTACAGATCCTTGTGATACACCTGATATAACTACACAATTAATGTAATCCGTATGATACCTGTGATCTTTATGTTACCCGGATAAACCGAGTACTTTAAATTCCAGCGGTCCTTAAATGGGAGGGGGTTTAAACCCTGACGCGGTCTGCCAGGCCTCCCCCGGTCCTGGAGTCTGACAGAAGTGGCCACCGTCCACATGCCCGGGCCAATTCCGTTTCGAGTGGCGGCGCGCGCGCATCTGGAGCCACTCGGAGCTCAGAAAGAAACAGTCACATTATTACGCCGCTAGATTAAGATTGAAAGCTTTCCGGATCGTTCAATTAGTGGACGCGCGGTATCTAAAAAATATGTCAAAATAGATTAATTTATTGAGATATCAGAATCAATTTGGAAAATGCGCAGGAACGAAAATATTTTTTTAATCTCTGATTAATTTACGTCAATTGTTTCACTGATAATTTTGTCTGTTGATAACATTCAGGAGTCCATGGAATAATGGTGCTAAGTCACATTTTGCATCTGTGTCAGGAATTTTTTTTAAAACATTTTGAACCTGGAAATCTGCTTAGTTAAGTTTCAACCAATATAACTATATATATTTTTACGTTGAATTTGTCTAAGTTTCCAGCAATTTAAATTATTGTTTTTAGTTTAATGAATAAGATATTCATCGTCTCTGTAATTAGACCGAGAGTATGCATTTTAAAAACTTATTTCCAGAATCTTCTTGTTTGTGTCTTTTGAGGTATTATTCCGTGTTTATGGCCGAAGTTTTGGATCATCAGCCCTGATAATGGATCCTGCAACGAGATCCGAAACGTCAGCCAGAAAGGTTGTAAAAATACAGTATAGTACCCCAGAAGACACAAATCAGAAGATTCTGAGTGGCCGTGAAATCCTAAGAACATTAGTATTTCCAGAACTAAAATAAGTAAAAACACATTAGACCCTAATCTAAAAGTCATAAAAAGTTCTAATGCTAAATACACATCATCGTTTTATACTATATATTCTATAACACAGACTATCACAACTATCACCACATTGGCATTTTCAACGCAACAATAAGAAACATAAAACAAACAATAGCTACACTACCGCACCCAAACTAATTTGTACATTATATCTTCCCTTCTACTCCCGTCCCACATTCCCCTCTACCCTCTCCACTCGCTATTAATGTATGTTAAAGTAAATTTTTAAATTCAGTGGAAAATTTTTAAGATTGTTTTTTTAAATTTTTAAATTTTTCCCTAACAAAATAAATAAATAAATAAACACACAAAACACACACTCACACAAACTCATTATTGGACATGTTTTTCTTTTTTTATCGATTGTATATATGTGTTTTCATATTTTTTTATCGATTGTATATATGTGTTTTCTTGTAATTGGCCCAAAACTCTGTACATCAATTGTTTTTTTTCAAGATTGATTAATTATATGGCTGTAAGAAAACTAATAAATGAAAATAAAAATAAAAAAAATAAAATAAATTTACAAAGGTTTAAGGTTTCTTCTCATAAAAGATTTTGAAGAGTATGTGAAACAGAAACCAAAAAGTATACAATTCAAAATAATTGCTGGATTTTGATCATTCTTGGTTTATTTGAATATTTTGTAGAGCCCCTAAATTACTACACAATGGTATAAAAAATTCACCTTTAAAACGGACCTCCGGTCCCAAGATGCTAATTTGAAAAGTACAAAATTCAATTGCGCTTAGAATACATATTTTAGTGAATTTTAGTTTTTACATTATGTTACATTATGTGTTATTAAAAAATATATAAATATTTTTTTATCAATATGCTTAATTACTTTTGATATTTATATGAGTATATCGAACACTCTCAAAATACAAGGATTTCCCCTGCACGTATCAAAATAAATTAATAAACGAAATAAATAAATCATATCATATTTTTACCTCTTTAAGAATTTCACTATTAAATTGTAGTCTGATAAATTATTGTATTTTAAATAATTATTTTGTAGATTTCTGTAATGTTGTAGATGTCATCCGAATTGTAGACATTTGATCAAATGACCGAAATACATAAATAATAATTCTCCTGTATTGTTCCCCAATCAAAGTGTCCGGCTGTCACATCGGCATTGATGAGGGGACATGTCAAATGTTAAATAAGCGATATCCATCAAGGCATACTTGTCATGGGGTCCGATTATAACGGTGTGATGTTTCGTTTCATTGTTACCTGAAAGGCTGTCAGAATGTTCAATGATTCTTTATTTTCTTGTATTACGGCCAACGCCGGGGAAATAATGAAACAAAAATAATATTAATTAAAACAGGGCCCAATTAAAAATTTTAGTTTCGGAATATAAAAAAAATAACGTTCGATTAATCTTTAACCCTTTAAAAATGACGGTACTTTGACATTACGGTTCCTAAGGAATAAGTATTTTTTTTTTAAAATAGAGATGCGAACACGGAATACATGTCACGTCAATATTTTTACTATTTTCAAACTAAGCTAAACGCTTGTGGTATGAAAATAGGACTAACTTGCTAGTCTGGAGTGAGATTCGAACCAGCGACCTAACCACAAGACCAACAAACTACTCTATTTATTTTTAAAAAATCTTAAAAAAATTCAAAACCAAAAGTTTAAAAAAAAAAAACTTTAAAACGTTCCGGACGTTGCACGTAGTTACGGGGACGGACGAACAGATAGATAATGAAATTATTATAATTTGGATTAGGTAGGTGTGTATTTTTATTTAGTTAAAGGCTAGATCAGTAAAATTACTATCTATCAGGTTTTCTTTCAGCCATTGATATTCAAATACATCAGTAATATAATAAAAAAAAACCTTTGGCCACTAACAAAAAATCCTCATTTTACCGGAGTTAAGAACAATATGTGTGTAATTTAGGTGGTAATTTAAGTGGTTGAGTTTGTGTATACGAGTGCGTGTACGTGTGTGTGTGTATTTGTGCGTGAGTATGTGTGAGGGGAAATCTGCCAGCTCGCAATTTTATCCCTAACAGAGTTAGTAAACTGCGCAAAACTTAAACCAAAAATGTCGAAATAGTGTTAATTATGGTGTTTACCGTAGTTTGTTCTTCAATGATCTAACTGAAAAAGGTTTGGTGTTCTTATTCGTCTTTGCGGGACATTAAAATGTATGGAATTTAGAATTTCAAGGGAGGGGATAGTGTATTATAAATTTAGAAATTATAAATACACAAAAATTAAAAAATTCATAAACTCGAAAGATCTGATGGTTAGGGTAGATAAATAAGATATGTAGATAAATAATGCCCAGCTCCTGAAATGCAATATTTTTTAAGAGGCCATGATCCATATCCTGATTACGCAGGGATGATATATTTTTTATTAATATATATATTTGCTGACAATTTAATATGTTACAGTTTTTCTTAACATATTTTATGAAAGCGTATTTTAATTGTGAAGTTGTGATTTAAGACCATAGTTTGTTAGTTAAAATGAATTTTAGATAAAATTCAAAGATAAATAAATAAAACTATTAAAAAAATGTATAGCTTCACCAAATATGTATTCTTGCGATACATAGATTCTTTTTTGCAAACATATAAACAAAATGTTTTTTGAATTATCGTTTGATTTAAAACAGAATAACGCAAACATGATAATACTAACAAATACAGCTTACTTACTTACTTACTTACCATTACGCCGTTTTCCCGTGGGGGTAAGCAGAGAGGATAGAGCGCCACACTCTTCTGTCCTGACATCCAACTCTCGCCTCATCCACATTCATATATCGAGAAGCACTAAGATCAACAAAATATATTTGATATATACCTATGAGCAGTTTAGTACACGGATTAGCTCAGTATAAGAGTTACAGATATTGTAAAAACGTTTTGAACACGTCTCAAATTAATAAAGAAGTAAATGTCAATGTATGGTGTTCTACCCTCTTAGATTTCCTCGTGGGAATGTGACACGGCCTAATGCTGTGTGTGTGTGTGTGTGTGTGTGTGTGTGTGTGTGTGTGTGTGTGTGTGTGTGTGTGTGTGTGTGTGTGTGAGTGTGTGTGTGTGTAAAGAAGCACAGAAACAGGCGCGCTGCGATAAGAAAATAATTCCAGCATTTAGCCTTATTACGCGAGTAGATAGGATACTTAATGAAAGGGGATTAGGAGGGTTAAGGCTGTTAATTACACCCTTATTATGTGGTGACCTGTCAAGTGTCACTTTATAGAAAGGGGGAGGTCACTGTGGATGGACTCTTCTTCCCCCGAATCTGATAGCGCCTCATTAATGGGGATTTATATTGGATCGTTATAAGGGATGGGAATTTAAGTGATGGGTCTAGGATTATATCAACCGAAAGTGGTCTCTTTTATTATATAAAGATATATTTTGAATGCTACTTGACATTTCAATAGGTGGTGTATTAAATTTTATGAGTTATATAAATTTTGTCACGAAACCACTTTAAAAATAGAAAAGTTAGAAATAATAGAAGGTTTGCAGTTAAAACATTTCATTAAAGAACATAAAAAATATAGACAGTAACAATAATATAATAAACTGTAGATAAGTTACAAGCGTGAAATCTTGGCAACTCAAAATTAAGGTAATTAATTGCCTTACTTGCATTCGTTATCGAACGGACCTTCTTTGTGATCGGGCGCGTCGCTACGCCGAAAAAAAGTCCCGGGGAAAAATGAACAGAGTATCGTACACATTGTAAGAATGAGTATGTTATTTTAGTCACCACGACTTTAAATCACCTGATTTTTCTGTCTACACACAGAGCGTTTGTGAAATAAGTGTACCGTGATTTGTTGTCTCCTTCAATGCGATATTTGCTACATATGAAAGCCGGCATAGTGTGGGAATAACGTGTCTATATTATAATACGTCAATGGAAAGTAAATGTCCTGAAAACATTTACATTTTATTTCGTTTAATTTACTCAGTCAGTATATAATACAGTTTTGTAGAAAATCATAATATTTTATTTTATTCAAAGAAAATCAATAATATTAGTGATAATTTACGTAGATATGTATTTGATATAATTATTGTTACCTTTCCAAAACCAATGCTCAGCCAATATAAATAGGTAGATACATTAGTCGCACTTCGCTAACAGACTTGCATTGTAAAGCGATTTGTATTACACTGTGTATTTATTGTGCATTTTTCATTGATTTTTGACCGAACAGTTTTGATTAAATTTACGTGTTGTGGATAGCGTTTTCAGATCAGCTAGGCACAATCAAAACATATATAAAGGTTTAATTAATATTGTATACTATTATATAATATTGTATATTGTTACTGAACCAGTGCAGTATTGTGACGCAGTTTACCCAGTGATAGTAATTTTTCAATATTCATGGATTAATTAGAGAAGACGAGGCCAGTGACAATATAATGCGATTATGCAAATATATGAATATTAATAATACGTAATGCCTCCATTATTCCTGGCCGAAAAAGGCTTCCCTTATATTCTAAAATATATAAATACATTATTTTGATTTACATTGAGTTAAAAAAATATTCATTATCATCTTTTTGGTATAATTAATAGTGAATACGTGAAATGTTTTACCGTACTGTGCGTTTTGACAGCAGCATTAACACACCGATGTTATTTGGGGTGAGCAATGATGGTGTGGACAAGGAAACGAACGCTCAGGTGTAAACTATGTGCATAAATAATTCTTAGATAGTCAATTCCTCGTCGCCCCCTATGCTCAAATATTAATATTTATTTATGAGATCTCAAAATACGTTATATGCGTTGTGTTTTTTCGATTAAAATTAATAAAATGAAGCCAGAAGTGGTTATTAATCACATTTTCTCACTTATTATTTTTTGAAATAGCAACCGCCATTTCGGGTTTTGTATTTGTATTATTTTGTATTACATTATTATTAAATATATATACAGATAAATAAACACTAGTCTATGTAAAAATCTTAGGCTAAATCCAAGTTCCATGGTCCCATCGCATATATAATAAAAATGAGTATTACACTATATTATTGAATGTATTAATAACAGAATTAAACATATTTTATGTTGAATTATGCCCACTCTTGTAATTTTAGAACATCTTTGATATTAAAAACAAATTGATGAATTACCTACTCATACTCAAGGAAACAGAACAAAATATCGGGTGATATTTTTTAAATTTTGTCAAACTCATTTCACTGATTTTAATATAATTTGATTTATATTTAAAATTAACACAACAATGCCATTAAAACAAATTGAATTTATTTTTTCAATAATGGCAAAAAAACTTTTTGGTAACATTATTTATATTAATAAAACGAAAACGTTTGTTGAATTATCGATAATCGTGTTTCGGGCACAATGGTCCCTAAATCGTTAAAATACTAAAAACTAAAATGGAAATTACAGATATTAAATAAAACCAATATATGGGAGTTGAATAGCTAATTAGGATATAATGTGAAAAATTATTATTTTTCATTGGCCCCGAAACAAGTTGATAATTCATTGAATAGTAGTTTTATTTATACAAGGTTTTTTTGATCAATATAATTTATCACATAATTAAGATAAATTATAGAAGTCTCACATAAGTCAGGTCGCACAGGTCATAAGGCCTGAGCCACCCTGTAAGGACTTCCGTACATATTTCCCACTAAAATAATAAGTCACTGAAAGACTTATCAAATTTATCTTAATTGATAATTATCGCTCCGTGGACAAAATCTAGTAACTATGTTCTCAGAACATAGATATTAAAATATTGTGAATTTATTTTAAGCCATACTTAAATCTTTTTAAGATTACAATAATCTCTTATAAAATATTAGTGATTTCTAGTCAACATTTACTCGCATATATGTACTGATATCATTAATACAGCACAATTTAATATATTAATTAATATTTATGATCGTATTACGAAATCTGAAGAAAATAATAGAATTATTGCACTCAACAGTCATGAGTCATTCGTATAATGTATGAAATATAATGACTTGGAATTTAAATGTATTTTTTGTGAGCAACCGGGAAATCCGGTATTATTATTTATTGCTTGAACATCAATTATTACAATGTAAGCCGTTTTATCGGCGATACCCAGAGTTCCAAAAACTGCAAAATATATAATATAAAACGGTATTGACATATTTTCCCAAACCATGTATGGGATAGCCATGGCATGATGGTGAAATGAGCAACTACCTAGTATGAAATTAAAATGAATTAAAATTAAGAATATAAAGGATTTATGAGACATTTCTACTATACAGCCAATGCTTTCTGGGTTTCAAATAGCATATATGTGGCGTCTGGATGCAAAACCGCCAATATCCATACAAAACCATTTTTCATGTTTTGATTGATTAATGATCTGTATCCTATTCTGCACATTCTGCAAGTTTCCAATATAAGAAAATATGCTTCCATGCCCTTCAAAATCGTCCTTAAATATAACGGTGAGTAGCAAAACCGCCACGTTGCCGCAAAGTGGGATGCAGAACCGACACTATTCACTCGGACCAATCAGAATGGAGCCCCGCTACGAGATTTAATATGGAGAAACGTCGTCTGTCGCAGATAACGCGTGTATTGATTACCTTAAATATTTACATAAAAACTAGAAGTAGACATCTTTTATTACCAAAAGACAGTGTACTAAAGCATGAAGTAAACAAGGATGAATATAAATGTAACTTTCAAAAGCGAAATAGGAAAGAATTATCACATTAAAAAGTCCGCTTTGTGCACATTTTTGAATATTTTTGTTGACACTTTAAAGACCGTGCGATTGGATTTACTATAAATTTATTTTATTATATGTAAAATAAAGTTAACTTACAAAAATAAGTATTTATTGTATCTAACATAACATACACCATCAGCATAAAATCTTCATCATCATCATTATCATTATCGCCTTCAGTTTCAGTTTCTGTAAATATTTCATCATTTTATTTGATTTGTATTGAAGTGAATAAATTTAAATAATTTTTTAATTTATTCACCGATTGCTTGCTGCTAGGCCCTGCAAACGGTTATACTGGCGACCGCGAGGCCGCAAGTGGCTGCTGCGCGGCCATTGGCATCTGCAATTGGCTATCGTCTGTACTAGCCGTTGCGCGGCAAATGTTACCTAATATTATCAAGGTGTCTCGTAGCTAGAAGTACGAGACTTTACACTCTGGGTGAAATAAGATAATCTAATAAGATCTAAACAGATTTATGATATGGAAAGGATGAAATTTTTATATAAACGTTTTTGTAATTTTTTGGGACTAAATTAGTGAAAAAGTTGAACTACCATTACAGTAACTTATACCAATTATGAACAATTCATTCGCTTTAATACAAGTCGAATAATATGATAAAAACCTTGCAAAAATTGAAAATATAAATTTTCACAGGGTTTTTATTATTTTATTTCATTTGTATTGCAGTGCATGAATTTTTTATAAACGATATTAATTCCCTGTCTTGATAATGAGTCGAAATTTTTCAAGCAATCATGAGCTAACAATAATAGTTTGCATTTTTAAAAATATTTTCGACTAATTTTCTACAAAAAGTTGAACTATATTTACAGTTATTTATATTAATTACGAAAAATTAATTTGTTTCAGAACAAGTTAAATAAGATTATAAAAATGTTGCAAAACTTCCAATTTTATTTTTTCCAATTAGAATTGCAGGGTATTTATTATTTTGTTTAACTTGTGTAAAAGGGAATAATTTGTTTATATTTGATATAAGTTACTGTAGTAAAAGTACAACGTTTTAAAAAAATAAGTCCGTGATATTGAAAAAAAAAATGCACATTTTAATGTCACATATTTCCTTATCTATTGATATTAGGTCACGGTTACTTGAAAATTTTCGAATCATAATTAAAGTAGAAATCTACCTATCAGGTATTGTGGACTAGCTCTGTTACATAGTGTATATAAGATGTACACCTCGTAAAAAATTAGATTTTCGATTTTTGTATCAATTTTTCATAATCAATTTAAGTTCCTGTAATGATAGTTTAACTTTTTGCCTAAACTAAGTCGGAAATATTGAAAAAAAATGCAAACTTTGATATTGCATATCTCCATAACTTTTGATATTAGGTCATGGTTGCTTGAGCATTTTCGACTCTTTATTAAGACAGAAACCCACTTGTAAAATTTTTACTACTTACTATAAGACAGCCTACATAGGCATATAGGTATTATCATATTTATATTTTTTTATTTCCATACTCTTATTTAATTCTTAAGATTATTGTTTTTAGTTTTTAAAATAATTAAAACTATGTGCCTAAGTTATTAAATTTTTGTACTCGAAGATCAATTTTTAATCATTAAAATATTTTTATAAACTCCGTTGATCGCCGATGAAATAATTGCCTATTTAAAAACATATTATATCTATTGTTAAATTTGGTGTCGTAGTAAAGGTCTCGAGAAGTGATACGGAATTATTGTTAAATCTAAAAATATTTTTGTTTCCATGATTGTTGGTTCATTTTTTTTTTTTTATTATTATTTTTTTTAAATAAATAGAGATGCGAACACGGAATACGTGTCACATCAATATTCTTACTATATTCAAACTAAGCTAAACGCTTGTGCTATGAAAATAGGACTAACTTCCTAGTCTGGGCTGAGATTCGAACCCGCGACCATTGGATCACGAGGCGTTATTTACATATTTTCTAAAATATATTTAATCCATATTCCTTACTCAAAACATGCACTAAATTTTAATTCTTAAAATATTTTTGCATCTATTGTTAATCACAAATAAAATATTTATAAAATAATATATTTCATTGTTTAATTTTCAATCGCAGTATTGTTCGCAATGAGTTAAGTCGGCAAGTCGCCACGTGATCGTCCGCGAGCGCGCCTCTCGCGATCGTTCGGTAGCAAAATCGACTCTATCGACAAAATCGACCGGCGGTGGGTAGCAAAACCGCCACTTTGCAATCAATATATCTTTATATTGCGGAAACAACAAAGAAAATCTTTAAAATTGGTATGCAGATTTTAACACATCCTTAATATGTATCAAGTAAAATAATAAAAAACAGGAAAATGTGTAAGGGAAATACGAATAAGGTTTTTTTTGATTATTGAACATTTCATATATATGCAACGTGGCGGTTTTGCAGCCAGACGCCACATATTAGGTCCTTACATATGAAATTGGCGTTTAGTATGGGAGGAACATAAAGCCGATTTTTTTTTATTATAATATATTTATTTAATCAAAGTATGTACCATTGCTATCTATGCACTTATGCCATCTCATAGGTAGTTCATCGATCCCTTTACTAAAAAAACCATTCGGACGGGAATCAATAAAATCTTTGAAGGCGGTTTGGACTGCCCCATCGGAGTTGAATTTTTTCCTTTGCAAGAAGTTATCCAAATTTCGAAAAAAAATGTAATCTGTTGGGGAAAGGTCCGGAGAGTACGGTGGATGTCTTAGACATTCCAATTGAAGCTCCTCTAATTTGGTAGCCGTCTGTTGTGCAGTGTGTGGTCTAGCGTTCGTGAGGTACTCAATTCGTGAGGTACCCATCTTTCAAGCTTTTTCTTACCAACTTGCTTCAAGTGGATTAAAACAGTTTTATCACTAACACCGCAGTCTGCAGCTAACTCGGATGTGGTTTGCGATGGATCCGCTTCCACAATAGCCTTCAATTCTTCATTATCAACTTTGGTCTCCGGCCGTCCACGGGGCTTGTTCTGCGGGTCGAAATTTCCAGAACGAAAACGTTGGAACCAAAAACGCACTGTGTTTTCTTTTGCGGCACCGTCGCCATACACATCATAATCCTTCGAGCCGTTTCTGCAGCACTGGTGCCACGGTGGAATTCGTACTCGTAAATAACGCGATGTTTCAAGTTTTTCATTTTGTAAACTGAGTGACGCAAAGAAAAAAACAATTGAGGAAAAAACAAATGAATTATAATTTTCAAAACACAAATACATGAGTAAATAGCTGTATAAATTTGGATTTGGAATTCCTAACCAAAGAGAAGATATTTGAGATCAAATTTGCCAGTACGGCAAAACGCCAATTTCATATGTAAGGACCTAATATAATGACGTTTTAGATAGTAATTACCCCTTTTGTACATTTTTCACCCTTGATTTCCACCATTTGCAATTATAATAATTTCCGTCTGTCCGTCCGTCTTCTTTTTTTTTGAAAAATATTTTTTGAACGATATTTTTTCACGATTCTTTTTTTTAAAATAAAATAAATAAATACTTATTCGTTAGGATCCGACATGCAAAAGTACCGTTATTTTTGATTGGTTACAGCTAGTAACAAATTAATCTTGAATCAGGCTGTCCGTGTTCCATCGTCTCCCCGCGCGCCGCTTGCACTATATATGTGAAGCGGCGTGGGGAGGATGACCTAGCATTTAAAAAATGCCGAATGGGGTGGTGAAAATGTAGGGCCGATATGAGAACTATTGCTCATAAAACTGCCCTGAGTATGTGGTGGGTCTCTCTTCACTGTACATGTTCCTCTGTCGATATCAACCAGAAATTATAAATAGCTTAATAATTTAATGATCATTCAACTTTTTGATTTAGAATAGTTAAAAAAATATTGCTTATAGTGAAAAAGCAAAGGTTTAAGAAACATTAAAGAAAGAAACATATTATTTACATAAGGCACCCATGCCTGCTTTTTACCATCGTCCATACCATACCATAGAAACCGCCCGAGATCAAGCTACATAGATCAGGTTACCGGAGATATGCGCTGTAGCACCTACCTTGAAATGAAGAGGCTGGCAGATGAAAGAGGAGCGGAGAGATCGAGTGCTTGATGCAGACCAATTCTAGGATTGTGAGTAACAACCCATCACAATTTGTGACCCAAAAAAGAGACCAATCCTAGGATTGTGACTCAAACAAAAAATAATTCATATATTAAATGGTGTTGATGTTGAAAGTATCATTTGTACGTCATACATAAAATAAAGAAATATTTTTATTGGAAAATTACGCGGCTATGACTTAATGATTTTAGAAGGGAAAATATATTTTGGAACAGATAATTATTAATCACCAATAATTTAAGGTTGCAATTTAATTATTATTTAACCTAGATAACAAGGGTATTAAATCTATGCAATTATAGATACGATCCATCACTGAATATATTTAATGAAAATATTTAAGTATTAAAATTTTTTTCGCAGGTAAGTTGCTGTCCAATTCTACAAGTTTGGCTTTACCTACTGCAGATGGTGTTGCATCCAGTCAGCTTACTTTCATGAAGTTTAGAAGAATGTCTAAAGTAAATTATATTTTATCTCTTTATCAATGTAATTTCGGAATGTCATTTGAAAGATGTCTGTTTTAAGAAACTTACTCAATTTATTACGGTTCCTTCTTTTATCTTAGTCACTGACTTAATTCAGTAGAGCTATTTTTACATTACAAATATGAGGGGTATATAAAAGCAAAGGCAGCAGTCTTACAAGGAAATTTCTCTGGAATCTATGAAACTATAAATTGGAAATAAGTTTATAAAACAATTGCAATCTCAGTTTCTCTTTTACACATGTACGTATATAAATAAATATTTAATTTTTAATTGGATATTGCTGTATTCGCTGTTATTTTTCAGTCTAAAATCGATGCCAAATCTCGCTTTAGTATAAAACGGCCATTTTGTCATGTGACACATCCCTGGAGGTTGATTGGTTGAAATGGATGTTGCTGCGTTTGATTTTAATACTAAAAACATTATTTTGGAAAGGATTGAGCTCTATTTCCTATAAAATATCGAATTTAGTACATTCTAAATGAGTACCTTAGTTATTATTAATGCTCGGTGACTTCATTTAAAACATTTTTTTTGGATAATGCTGCCTTTGCCTTTGACACTATGAGGATATTGCTATCATTGCTTTTAATAGTTATTTGGAAACATGATTTTGGCAGAGACAGAGCTATATTTTATATAAAATCTCAAATTCAGTACATTACAAATTAGTAAGATCCATCATTCAAAAAATTTTTTTCTTTGAAATTGTTGCCTCTTATTTTATACTCCTCACCTAATACCTACAGGTCCTGCGTTTCATCTCCGCCGCGCAGCCTCAGTCGACCGTGGCCGACGCCGCTAACCTCAGCGTCGCAAAAGTCATTGCGAAGACTGCAAATATGCAAACACTTCCACAACTTCTTTTCGCGCCGCCCTCGTGTGGCCGATGCACAATGCGTTAAAGTAATAAGATAACTGTTCGCGCGCCGCCGCTCGGTAGGATTCCCAGGCGCGGCCTGATTGACTCGGCGGTCGCGGGCCGGCTCAAAGCCCGGCGACCGCAGGACAGGACGAATTGTCACTGCCAGGATACGACAAAGGGCCGTAAATAAGATGTGTGTGCATAAACCAGATTAGCGTTTCCAGCCTCCAACAAATAATTCCATGTGAAAGGATCCTCGCGCCTAGAAGTAGACGACTCCGTCTGTTTCTTAGTCGATGAGCTCATTTATTTATTTATGATTATGTGGAAGAATTATTTTTCACAAAAATAATAGCGAAGTAAGCATTGTTACTTAACGTATCACGGGATCCTGTGGAAAGCAAATGAAGCACAATGAAACTGAACACGAATTTAATTGGAGCGTTTGAAAAATTTCAACAAGCTAGTGACAATATGATAAAATAAAATGAATGTTATAAATAAGATAAGGTAATAATTAAGAAAGAAAATCATCAGGTACATTGTACAAAACTTATAAAATAAATGCATTGATGAAGAAAAATAACGCTATATACAAATCTATAGAAAAAAGTTTGTCACCAACTTTATGCAATCTTTGTACACATAAATTGTTCAAAAAATGAGAAGGAGAAACATCTACATGAAATGGAGCATCATCATGATCTAATTATCGTGGTATCATACCGCGGGTAAAGGTCATCCTCCTGATGATGTTGAATAAGCATTCAACGAAACGTCGAAAATCGTTTCTCGGAAAAACAATGAGCGAAGAATTTATGGTAAAGCATAATTTGCTTATGGAGACTTTACTGCCAAACTTGTCAGAGTCAATTTAATTTAAATGATATATGGCAATACATTAAATGCAAATACACCGTCCCCATTTCTAATGCTTTTATGCGTAGCTTTTACTAAGCGTAGCATAAAACGTCATCGTCAAAATTAATTAAATTTCACAGTATACGCTAATCATATAATTGAAACATATCATTCTTCGCTAGTCATAAACAAAAGCTTCTACTGCAGGTGCCTTAAAAAGAAATAATAATTTTAAAGAATCCTCAGTATTTTCGGCCATTTAGTTCGCGAACTAGACTGAAACCCGGATCGAATTCGGACTAGATTGATCGAGATTCGAGAGCTGAATCTCTAGTTCAGTATATTATAATAAATTGAGAATAATAATTTTTAGGCGTGTTCCAGTGCATATGTTAAAAATCTTATATACGCATTAAAAATAATGTTGCTTAATATTCCACTTTAAAAAATATAGAGGTATCATTACGTAAATAAATATATATACTATTTCATGGGAAGGACTATTGATTTCTCTAGCATATTCCATTCGAATTTATGAAAGAAACTGATTTAGAACAAATACAAACAAATTTCAAAAATTTGACAAATTCAGATGTACTTACGGTTCTAACTGTTGATTTTGCATTTTGTAAAGTAATCACATTATCAAGACATGCATGTTTTCCATAAAAACAGCTTCGTCTCTATGAGACTTCTACAATTAATCTGTATAAATAATAATTAATTATTGAAAAAAAAATTAATTCTTCTGATTTCTGAAGAAAAATTCTCGTTTGTCGGAAATTCATGTCAAAAAATAATAAGAAAAGTAGATTGCTCTATGGACAAAAATAAAATTAATCAATTAATAAAAATGACAACTACATATAAGGTCGATATATTCACGGAAACATAGAGGGTTGCTATAGCTTAGTGGTCAGAGCACCGGCCCCGGAAAGGAGGTGACCTGGGTTCGAATCCCAGAAATAACCTAATATTTTTTCGTGAATTAGATTTTTCTGTATGTCTTTCTAATTGATTAATCAATTTGGTTTTAAAATTTCACAGAACTTTGTTACGAAAAATTACAACTTCACAAATATGAATGTGTTCTTGAATATATATAATAATAATGAAGAATAAATTGCAAAGTATTTGATCTCCCGGGCTGACGTCATCACTCACGGACCTCTCGCCTCGGAGCGCGAGCCGCGGCAGACAATGAACCTTGACTCGGGCTATTGACAAAGATGATTTAGCCCTTTCTTTGTGCTGGACCACCGCCGTATAACCGTATCCGTGACAATCCTTGATTTATCTCCAGCGTCACTGTCGTGGCGCGTCGCTAGGGTGGCTGCGCCTGGAACAAAACACTCCTTATAAATTATTATTTTTATTATTCCGCTCTGAAAATTCTTCGAGAATGAAGTTTCTCGCAAGATTTCAACTTTATACTATTCAGAAAGTGAAAGTACATGGAACTTCGAGAAAACTACGATGCACTAAATATCACAAGAATGATGAAAGCGAAGATGCTGCGTGGGCAGGGCATGCATCGAGAGTAGATGCGTCTGTCTACTCTAATAGCAGCCGACATAATTGAGATCGAAGGGAATTTAAAATTGAACAAAATGTTACACAATGCAATTCTCAGTAACAATAACAGAAGGCAATTTGTTCGAATTTATTTGAATATCCGATCCAATGCACTATAATATATATACAACCCTACACACCCTTCCACTCTATAGGATAATTTTTGTGTAGACTTTTTAATATTATCTAATTTTGAAGCTGTTCATTCAAGGTAGAATTCAATTACATACACTGATTTAATTGAAACAATTTTTAATTTTTTTTCTCCATTTATCATTCCTTTAGAGGTAAAAATCACAAGTGACATTGAAATGATGAGGTTTAAACATTCAGCATGTGATATTAAAATTATTCAACACGTTCAAATTACGAATTTTACCTACCACTAAAGAACTGTAAATAAAGACGGAATATTCACTTACATATATTATTATGTAATATAATTACTACTTCTTAAATTTTTGTTAACTATCAATTTTAATGAAATATTACTTATATTTCTATCGGTCGCTGATTCACCGATAGGATATATCCGTTAAGGAAAAATCGTGTAAAATGGTAATTTTTTAAATAAATTTTTTGTAATGTTAATTTGTCAAAATTAAAGTAGCTATTTATTTTAAATAATCAATAAAAGAATCAAACATAATATTCAAATTGGAAAATAAAAAATTATCGTGAGAAGTTTAACGTCACGAAAGAATTAACCGATTCTTTGACGATTTAAAATATTGTTATTAAAAATCTGATACATAAAAATGTATAGATTTTATAAAATAAAAAAAGCTAAAATTCGATGCAGCCATTAAAATATTAATGTTTAACCAAAAACATGACATTTCCTTCTTCGGTACCGAGGTATTCGGTGAAATTTTATGGAGTATAAACGCTTCGTACGCAGATGTTTTCCATTGTACTTTTGTAACCCGCAAAATGGATTAGTGATCTTCCGATAGCTTTTCATTACTTTCTTTCTTTTCATTCAATTTTGGACATTATTACGTGTAGATATAAGCGCTTTAAAAATTGATAAAAAAAATAACATCGTTTTGTCCAAAACGTAACACGGAATACGATTTTCTCATTTAATAAAAATCAGATAAGTTCGTAAAGTCACATCACAATCGGTCTTATCACCGCACTCAAAAGGTTCATTAATGTCGGCTTCGTGACGTGCGATTGATATTAAAACTAATACACCTGTGTATGATACATTGGTGACTTGATCGTTTTTTTTATCAAAATGTTACCTGGCTCATTGTGTCAACTAATACGGTCGCGATAAGAGAATCGATTCATCCTGCGGCGCTTATAGGTACCTACCTACCAAGAGCTTCAGATAATTAAGAAATCAATCAATCCACGTCCATCACTCATGAACCAGGATTATGTTCTACATGAGTTCCCGTCCTCTCTACCGTTCTCCTACACTTTTCTCAAAATCCGGCAAATCTGAAGGCAGTCGCCAAAGAAGTTTTTGTTGTTTTTTCCAACGTGTTGCGTTCGATCCAACGGATGGATTTACTCTTCGACCATTGAAAAAACCCATCATAACAAGCTTGTCTAAGCTATCTTTTCTTAATGCAAGGTGTTCAAAAAATGTAAGAATTTCAATTAAATTCAATTTATAATTTCTACTTCAAAAACAGAAAAATAATTTTGTGGTGACATTATAAATATATATAATTAATAAAGATGAACTTTGTTTTCAAAACTTATTCATTGAAAAATATCAACATGTTTCAGAGCCCATGGCCCCTTCGTCAGGATACAATTGTATACTAACAAATTAAAAATCAAAATCGAAATATAGACAGTCAAAATATAAATTTTAAATATGGGAAATGAATAATAATAAAGTACCTACTAACATGGAAATAAATTTAAAAGATACTATTTGTAAAAAAGCAACCCATAACAACCAAGTTTTTATTATACCTACTTCCTTACTAGTTGAAACATTTTTTTTCGCTTAACCTACGCGTTGGGCTTCGGTTGGGCGACGCTACGAAAGGGAGTTATAAAAAATTTCCAAAAATCCCAAATTATACTATAATCAGGTTTCGCGTCTACCAGATGCGTTGAACAATATATATAAATATTTACATACAACTTAATAAGTTGTATGAAAAAACCATTCTAAATTTGAAAAATCCAAAAAAAAATTTTTTAACGAAAATTTGATAGATCTTTTTGATCGTCACCACGAGTCTGCTTGCAAAGTTTCAGCTCGATTGGATCACGGGAAAGGGGTTTAAAATGGATCCAAAGTTTTTTCGTCAGACAAGACGACAAGTAGACAAGCAGAACAAAAGTAGACAAAAAGAACCTGGTTATGTATAATATTCAACTTACTATTAATACTTGTTCGTTTTGATAAAGTAATTCAATTTATTTTTATTTTTGTATATAGCATTTACGTATCATAACTACATTCAATTCGTAAATGTTAAAAATAATGGGTTTACATATATTATTTAAAATATATATTCATATCGAAGATTCATTTAATATCAAATGTTTTATTTAATATATATCTTCATATCAGAGGTGTGGGAGAATACTGCTTGGGAAAACTCTCTCAGAAACACAGAGATAATTTGACGTAGGCAAATGATATCGCCTAGACTTAAACCCTTTATATACGACAACATACTCGTATATCTTTCATTCTCGTAAATTTAATAGTGCACTCTGTACATTAAAACATTTCAAGCTTGATAAGTATAATTATCAATCTGATATCTTATTTCTTCTTTAGCGGTCCTTGACCGCAGTCACTACAGAGCGAGATCTATTCCTTGGTCTTATCATGTGGTCCAGTATTCTGGGCACTCGTCTTTCTCTTGTAGGTCCATTTTGTTTTTATCCGCACATCTATGAGTATGCATCAGTCTTTCAAGATCAAGCCTCGCGCGAGTTAAAATTCTTGTATTTTCTCTAGAAGTATTTTTATGTAGGTACCTACATTAAATTTTACATGGTCTTTTTTAATGTTTGAAAATAATTTATAGTTATATTATCTATTAATGAATTCACTTATTATATCTATATAATACTAATATAATGGATAGATACTATATTAGATAGTATGTCAAGTGAATTAATAAGTAGCGTAAGAGAAGAACAATTAAACTATCAGCATTTGACGAACATTAATTAAGTGGCTTGGGAGGGAGTGGATATATTGGTATGTGACGTTGTCCGCGGTAAGACCCAAAGGTCCGTGGTTCGAATCCAGGTTCCGGCATTTAATTTTTCGTTTTATTATTGTACATTTGTGCTGTGTTTTACGTAATTCATTTATTTATTTCTTAATAAATATTTACGGGACTCGCTTGCCATAAATAAATGAAAAGATAAAAAACAAGAACAGAGATAATATAGATAGAGAGATATATAGATATAGATATATATATATTGTAAATATATTTATTAGAGACATGACAGGATAATAGATTCATGATACTAAAATAATAAAATAATAATAAAACTAATAATAAAACATTATAAATGAAGACTATGTCCATTATCCCAATTACAAGTGTCTTCAGCAAGCTCTAGTAACATGTATTTTTGCATTTAAGTATATTTTACATATACATTTATGTGTATTGTATATATAGTGTTTGAATGTAGTGCGATTAATATTTAATAAATAATTGATTTAATGGATCTATAGGTTCAGGTTCGTTTAGAAAATGGATGTTGTGTATGAGTGAGTTTTTGAACGATGATAAGGTATCTGCAAGAATATCAGCATTAATGTTACGGTCAGCACAATACATATTATATGTGCGACATAACCTTTGATGGGAGAAAAAATAAACAAAATTATTAGTGTGCTGGCTTATTCTAAAGAACTCCAGGTTTCTTATATGGGATATATCAATTAAGTATAGTTTGATATATATGTTTGAAATCGATGGTACATACTAATTGACAGGGATCAATCGAAGAAATGGAGAAATACAAATATATACGAATGCTTGCCCTGCGAAAGTAATAATTGTTTGTGTAATAATATACTCGTATTATCTATAGTTCAGTTTATCGTATCGTGATGTTATAGGCTGACGACATCGAATTAATTACTTGTCCGGATCATGGCTTAATCCAAAGTGATTGATCAATGGGATATCACTCCATGTTAGGGGGTTATTTTGAGATCATGTATGGGAATTGCGAGTATCGGGAAATTTCGTATATAATTTTCGTATGCAATAGGTGAAACAACAATTTTTTGCTTTATCAACAACTCCAAAATTAATATGCATTACAGTTTTATGTTAATTATTTGTTTATGATTAAATTATGTTAATGATTAAATGATAATATAAATACTAAAGATACACAGAGAAATTTTTTGATTTGGGTTTGTATAAAGGGACATTTATTATTTATATTAAGGGAGGTATTGTCTACCTAAAAGCATGACATGAGCCAGTATCGAAATTGTTATTTTTAAATATTTTTTTAATTTATATATATATATATAAATAATATTTAAAATAATTTAATAATATTCTTAGCTTTTCAAGGCCGTTCAGAATCTTCTGGTTTGTGTTTTCTGGAGTAGTGTGCAGTATTTTTACGACATTTCTGGCCGACGTCGGCCCACACCAGCCCTATATACACAACGCAACGTTCACCAATCCCACCATATAAACATTAACACTTTATCAAATTTTTGTAAGTTGTATAAAGGTAGTCTCATAACAAGAACTTTACAGGTGAATTTCTACTCTGATAATGAGTGGAAAATGTTGAAGCAATCATGTCACGATATCAAAGTTTGATTTTTTTTCAGTATTTCCGACTTAATTTTTGCAAAAAGTTTAACTATCGTTACAGTAACTTATATCAATAATGAAAAATTCATTCGTTTTAATACAACTCAAATAAAATGATAAAAATTAAAAAAATATATATTTTGAATTTTTGCAAAGTTTTTATCATTTTATTCGACTTGTATGAAAGCGAATGAATTTTTCATAATCGATAGGTATAGATTGCTGTAATGATAGTTCAACTTTTTGCAAAAAATAAGTCCGAAATATTAAATGCAAAATTTTGCTTGATATTGCTTGTCTCCATAACTATTTATATTCGGTATAAATAGTTATGGAGATATGTAAAGTTTTTGCTATTGGATTTGAGATACCCTGTAGATACCTATATATTAATAAGAATATTGCTAAATATTTAACTTTAAAAAATATACAGGTATCATTACCAGCTAGGAAATCTATATATAACTATGTCATGGGAAGGATCATAGATGTCTCTAGCATAGTTCATTTGAGTATATGAAAAAAACTGATTGAGAACATAATATATACAACTTTCAAAAATTTGATAATGTTGTGTGTTCTTTCGGTGGAATTGGTGAACGTTGCATTGTGTAAAATTATCTCTTAAGCTAGCTCATATAGTTCATATGCCCTCGGCCATCCTATAAAGACTTCCATACACGTTTCCCATATAAATAGCTTCCTATTGTGAGGCTTCAATTATTTATCTTAATTAATAATTAATTTCATTTCTTAATTTATTTTCGATCAGCAATATATCGCCTTCAGCTGATAGTTAAACTTATTACTTTACAAATCCAGTTTCATAATTTCCCTTTTATTTAAATTCAATCATCACACGAGAGGCGAGAAACAGAGAGCGAAAATAAATTTAAAAAACGCGAGTGATTTATTCCACAATCGCAGAGCACAATAAAATTTAGAATCACAAGTGAGTACGACCTTTCCTACGAGAACATATAAAATTATAAATTTCAATGATAACGAAATAAACGCAACGGCCGTATTATTATTTATACCATTTTGATATATTTTTTATGGCGTCGAATTAATAAAAATAATTGCCAAACCTGAGATTTATTCCTATTATATACCTGATTTACAGCGGCAATCCGCTCTTCGGTCAGGCATGTTTCACAATCTCGCTTGCGGGCCGGCGCACAGTGGGCCGAAACCGTAATTTGAGGGACTTAGGGACCAACGAAATAAGACGCCGAACAAAAGTTGCCGATATTATGGACCATATTGCAAAACTAAAATGGCAGTGGGCTGGACATATGGCTCGACAGGAGGATACTAGATGGCCACCCAGAATCCTACAGTGGAGGCCCTGGACAAAAAATAGAAGACCTCCCAAAAGGTGGTCTGATGACATAGTCCAGCAAGCAGGAAGAACCTGGATGCGTAGGGGGAGAAACAGAGATGAGTGGAAGAAAATGGAAGAGGCCTACATCCAGCAGTGGAGAGAAACAGGCTAAGGAAGAAGAAGAAGAAGAAGCGACCAACTTTCTTTTTTTACTTTTTTCTTTATGCGGATGGACAGAACTCATTAACCTTATCAATAGTTGTTCTATGAAACTTTTTCCTAAACTTTATAGTTTGGGCAGTTTTGTATTTTTTGTATGGAGCGGATCAAATAAAATAAAATTTCTGCTAATTGGTGACTGACCCCACTTTAAAACTTTTTTTTCTCATACCTTGTCTAGTTTACCATCGTTTGATGCTATGAACGTGTACATAAACTTGCAACTCTACCAGATAAATGGATCAAAATGGATTCGTTATTTCTTTTATGTCAAACTAAATATGAAATAGTGAGGAAAAGTACATAATAACTCAAATAATCAACAAAAAAACCAACAAAATTAGACTAAAAACTAACTAAATGAACACTTAAGAATACAACAGCAAAAATATTTTTTTACAAATTGTAGATAGTAGTTTTACGACATTTGTAGAGGCTGTACCAGAGCTAGCACCAGAAACTTGGCCGGTAGTTTCCTGACTATGTTATGAGTCTAAAATGTTCAAGCAACCATGACCTAATATCAATAGTTATGGAGATATGCAATATCAAATTTTGAAATTTAATTTTATTTGATCCGCTCCATACAAAAAATAAAAAACTTTTTTTTTGCTCAAACTATAAAGTTTAGGAAAAAGTTTCATAGGACAACTATTGATGAGGTTAATGAGCTCTATTCATCCGCATAAAGAAAAAAGTAAAAAAAGAAAGTTGGTCGCTTCTTCTTCTTCTTCTTCTTCCTTAGCCTGTTTCTCTCCACTGCTGGATGTAGGCTTCTTCCATTTTCTTCCACTCATCTCTGTTTCTCCCCCTTCGCATCCAGGTTCTTCCTGCTTGCTGGACTATGTCATCAGACCACCTTTTGGGAGGTCTTCCGACGCTTCTATTTTTTGTCCAGGGCCTCCACTGTAGGATTCTGGGTGGCCATCTAGTATCCTCCTGTCGAGCCATATGTCCAGCCCACTGCCATTTTAGTTTTGCAATATGGTCCATAATATCGGCAACTTTTGTTCGGCGTCTTATTTCGTTGGTCCCTAAGTCCCTCAAATTACGGTTTCGACCCACTGTGCGGAACCGTTTACGGCTGGGGATGTAGCATTACTACAAACAAGTGATGTTGTGTATAGTGCGAGCCAAAACTGAGAAGAAATTAGCCTAGTTTAGATGTTTATAGAGTTTTATTAGGAAACCATTAATAACTTGGTGTTTTTTTAACTGCCAACACTGCGGGTCTCATGCTGTGATGTGCGAACCAATCGGCTGTTTTTGCAACATTATTTTCAATCATATTATATAACTAGCGCTTAAAACCCGTCCTGGAATGGGTGCAAAATATATACATTTATGTAATTGTGTTTCAATTTATAAATTCGTGATAATATATCGTGAACTGGACTTCAAAATCAACATCTACATACAAAAGTTAATTATTAAAAATATTTAAAAAATATTGATTATTTTATTTGTATATATCTACTTTTATGTGAGTTTTTTTCACCAACATGTTTCAGAAATTACCATTCCATCATCAGGGTGCTGTATAACCGTCAAAAAATTCGAATGAAATGTCTTTTGTTCCTCGTTTTTCCAAATTATTTTAAAAAATATTATCGATGGAATGGTAATTTCTGAAACGTGTTGGTGGACATAAACTCACATAAAAGTTGATATATACAAATAAAATAATCAATATTTTTTTAAAATGTCAATCTACAATGTTGCTCAATCAATTGAAAAAATAAAAATATTTGTATAATTAAACTAGTTAACTTTGTTTACACCACTAAAATTTATTTGGTAAAACCAATCGGTTTCGGAAACGACGTTCCTTCATCAGGGTATACTTAATAATAGAAATAGCAAAATACAATAGTATAAAAATATTTATTTATTTTCCCTATTTTATCTCTACTTGGGTTTTTAAAAATTATTTGTTTCCGGAAAATCAGAATTTCTCATCATGATCAATAATCAAACAGGCTACTTTTTACCAACACTTATATAAGCTTCATCTGTTTGTCTGTCTGGACGGAATCATATAATCGATTTTTCACCCGGTTTCCAGTGCCCAATCGAGCTGAAATTTTGCACAAATGACAAGACACGATTACAATACAAGAATTAATTTCATTTACTAATAAATCAAGTAATCTATCATAATTAACTAAATAAATAATTTTAAAAATGATTCTGTTCAAATTTAAATAATTAAATTAAATTAATGTGTATTATAGATATCTGACAGAGATGAATACACATTAATTGATTAATAATGTCTCTGTGACATAAATCCAGCACTGTTCTGAAAGATTTGAACAAACCAAAAATATTCTGAATTAAATTTAAATTTGAACTCGGGTATAAATTTACTTAACAACATTACCTTCATTAACTCTTCTCTTAATATTCCCGTTACAACCACAACTACCCTTATACCGGTAACTTCGAGTCCTTTTTATTCAGTACCTAACCATTATTTGTTTTTAACTTAATTATTTAAATTTAAACAGAATAATTGTTAAAATTATTTATTTAAAAAGTAGCAAGTTTAATACTTCACTTGTCGATGAGAAATTCTGATTTTCTCGAAACTAGTACCTAGTAAAAAAATAAAAAATTTTTAAAAAACTCAAGTAGCGATAATAAAGTAAATATAGTTATATAATATATTATAATGATAGATTATAATCTATCATTATGATTCTCTATAATATTAAATACCCATCAATAATATCTATACATAAAATCGATTGAATATAGTAGAAATTACATTATATCGGCGGATTTCTGGGCAATCCGTTTATGATTTATTTATTTATGAGTTAATAATGAAATGCTGATCTTGGCAAAGTGAATATGATTTAAATAGCGTCACTTATGAGGTTTGGACATGTTGAACGGATGGATGAGTAGAGAATGTAAGAAATATTTATGACGCGAGCGGCAATGGTAGGTTTATTTTCTGCTATTAATAGTAAAACCGACACTAAAAGTAATAAAACGAGATGTCTTCCAAGTATTAATTCAAAAAACATGTTTATTTACGCTACACTTTCACGTCGCTTCTCGCAAAAAGAGGATAGAACACCACAATTTTCTTCCAAACTATTCTTCCAGGTCTTTATCCTGTTTCCACTGCTTCCAAAGCTCAACTTATGTATTTTTTATTTTAATTATAAGATCAATTAGTTTTCTGGAATACAATCAATACACAAGTTTTTTGGAATACAATTTCTACACGATGGGACTTTAGTCTAGTGATCACAAGTTTTGGAGTTAAGTTTAGAAATAAGACTCTATCTATATATCCACTGCATAACCATATTGCCAATAGTTTCTTAAACAGGAAGAATAAATATCCGTCATTTTTAACATTGATTTTTTTTTATAAAAATCTGTCGGTATGTTTGGCCATTGAAGACCATTTGTAATACATGGTAGGGCGTGCAGCGAGAACATTGAGGCATGATATTTACGTAAGCATATACTAAAAAAAATCGAATGAAAATATGTATATCGTAATATTCCAATCACATTTATTATCATACTAGCTATAAACCCGTGAAAAATCAAAGAACATAAAAATAATTGATAACGACCCTTGCCTGTAACACGAGCCGCGCGCTGATTGACGTGTCACGCTCGGGCGCCCGGGACCTGTTAGCTGTTAGTCATCATCAGTGTTGTTGTTGTAATTTGAGCCTAATTCCAACGAGTAATAAAATAAAATATCTCTGTAAAAGTCGTGCTTCAATGTTCTCATTGCACGCATCTGCACGATAGGTCTTTATCCAGTATCGGATTGATAATGCTTAAAGATTGTAGTATATTCTCACTTTGGAAATACGGGGTTTGATTAGTGAAAGCACAGGCGACAGAATACTGTTCTGGTTTATTGTATAAATCCGTATTGCGGACCGACACTAGCTACCACGACTATTATAAAATGGAAGAAGAAGAGAGCGCGCCCGTGCGCGCACATCCTTATATGCCCATCAGGGTATCAAGGTAGCCAGATTTTAATTTCCATATTGCTTTCAGTTTCGATGATTTCTCGAAAAGTACTCAATCTGTCTATTTTCGCCATTCGCCGATTCTTTGCTGAAATTCCGACTGATTTATTTTCAAGTCATTACTAATGTGTCACTTTGGTGACGTCCGAGGACCGGTTGCGATGTGCGCAGGCGCAATGAACTAATGAGTATCCACCTACCCGAGGGAGAGGATCTGCTGTGGGATGACACAACAGGCCGGCGATAGTTACGACTCGTGATTGCGCACTCGTTCTGAGAACTGTTCTGCGCACCGGCAGGGTTGGAGCTCGCATTTCAAATTTCGAACGTAGGGTATTTAACATGAAAAGAAAAAAAGTAACCCAAAAAAACCAAGTTTATATTATACTCCCTTTCTTTGTAAAATATAACAATAATTAAAGACGAATTTAAACATATAACATAAGAGATTTAGCGAGAGAATTAAACTCAGACTGAGATTGGTAGAAAGAGACAAATACTGAAAACGGTGATATAGACACGTGATTTTAAACATCACTACTATCCGTAGATATCTACAGCAGTTTTTTTTTCTGAATAGTAAGATAAACAGAATGCAGTAAATCACTAATCCGTTTCAACTGCTGCAAAGGAGGTTCAAATTCACCTAACTAACGAATTGAAACTCGATGCTGGTCAAATAATTGGCATTTGACGTTTGCCTTATTACGAGCGTGAAGTTAAGCGCTAGACTTGAAACGCACACGGGACTACTGGAGCACAGAGTTGTCTCCAAAAAATCTCTTGGGAGCAAAAGTAGTGTATCAGGAATTGTCTCGAGTTGAAAATATCATCCGTGAACACGATCCAATAATCAGAATCCGGATCAAATAATCAGAATTATTCGTTGGTGATAATTTTACGTCACCAAACTAGGTCAGAAGTTGAGAAACAATCTCACTTCTGCAGTTAAACATACATGGTCAGATATTTAAAAAAGTAACCCATAAAAACCAAGTTTTTACTATACTCCCTTTCTTTGTAAAATATAAAAATAATTAAAGACGAATTAAAACATATAACATAACACTAAACTTACAGTAATTTAATATATTTCTAAAATGCCAGATGTTTTGAGCTTTGATAAGACACTTCATGCTTTGAAGATTTAATTCTAAAAACATTTGTCAGTCAATTTAGATTTTCGACATTCGTAGTGAAGTACCTATTATGCATACCGACGGAGTAATTCAAAATTAGAAAATATTCCGCGACGTTATCGGGCCGCCGTAATCAAACTTTTCTAATGATTCCAATTTGAAAAAACCAATAAAATTTCTAAAAATCCTAAATTATACTATAATTATTACTTTTTTTTAACGAAAATTTGATAGATCTTCTTGATCGTCGCCAAGAGTCTACTTGCCAAGTTTCAGCTCGATTGGATCACGGGAAAAGGGTCAAAAATCGATCCAAAGTTTTTGTTGACGGCAAGCAAGCAGACCCCCCGAGTTAATGTAAAGGGAGTAAAAAAGATTTCAACAATGCTTGTTTGATAAGTTAGTCAAAATTAATGTTTAAATGATCTACTCCTATTTTGAAATCCTTTACATTAACATCACCACAGGTCTTAATTTCGTGTGAAAAATATTGGAAGTGAATATTAAGGCGGCAAATTCGCTGCAATTGCATATTTTGGCGGAATTTTATGTATTAAGTGAGTAAATACGGGAATAAATAGAATATACTGTTTAAAATTATATTTTTATACAAATAAAAGCGTTTTAAAATTAAAAAAAAAAAACGTAAAAATTTCTTGCAAATTTAAAACATTATAACTTTATTAATATTGAATATTTCTTAATTTCCTTAGTACGAATTCTAGACAATAAAGTATACTTTATACGTATAAAAAAATATTACGCGTACAAATAAATATTCATTAAAAATTAGCGCCACCTAGGACACTGAAAACGATTTTTTGGCCGTGGCCTATCGATTAATGCTTATATTTTATTAATTTTCGTAAATAATGTCCAGTTTATTACTTTTATATAATGACAAAGGTTTTATCTAACTTATTTCTTTAAAAAAATGCAGTCTAGTATACACATTCTGATATAAATTAATAATAAAAACCCACATTTTCGTAAAAAAAAACGCCGAAATATGCATTTACAGTGAATGTCCAGCCTTAATACACTTTCCGTCATCCAATCGAACTGAAATTTTGCAAATCGATTTGATAATTTGATGGAAAGTGCCTGCATTAATGTACTGTTCTAAAGCTATTTAAATCGTGGATAATTTAGAAATTATCTCTTTATTTAAAATTGCCACAAAACGAAAGTTGTTATTCTGTAAAATGATTTTGTTTGCTGTGAATTACAAATGTGAAAAAAATAATAAAAGTTTGTCTTCAGAATGAATATCTACTACAGATTATCTATATAACATCGATATTACATCGATTAGTGTTGAAGTGGTATGAAAATCTTGACGAGTCCAGTGAGTTTAATTTTTAAGTTACTCCAGCTTAATCAAATTATAAACAAGCTTTAATTTCCAGCGTCATTTTTATTATTTTATGCTGATATTGAGACAGAATTGGATTGGAAATTTTCGCCTTCATTTTTTCTAATTGCTCTTATTCTAGATTTTTTTTATTGCATGCAGTTTTTACAATATTCACAGGGATTTTTGTATGAAAAATAGTGATCAGGTCCTGTTCGATAATACCTCACAAATTTTAGAGGGTTTTGTTTTTGATATTTTTGGATATATTTATTGAAGGAAGACTTGGCAACCCTGTGTATATGTATGTGCCATGTCAACATTGCAAAATTAATCTTATTATTGCAGTATCGTGGGTGACAGTTGTCCGCAGATTACCATGGAACATTTATAATTAATTGGTCATGGTTGTAATTAGAAGGTAACTAAAGAAGAAGTGTTATTAAGTTAAAAGAACTTTATGTATTATGTGTGGACACTATAATTTTTTATTCCACTATAGCTTAAATTTTTTTTAGTTTATGGTTAGTTTCTCCAGGTTTAAAATTTTTTCAGGTTTGGATTTCTATTTCACACTTGTTATTAAACGTCAAAACAATGTACCGTTGCGCAGTAGCCGACCGTTCCCTTTCTCGATGTTTGCAGAGTTAACGATAATGTCGCAGTAGATTCCAGAGTACTGTGGAGCATTCCAGAGATTACCAGAGATTTGGATAATGCGTAATTCCTTCTAATTCTATCATCTTGTTACGAAATTATATAAAAAATATGGAAGAGGAATAAAAACGCAGTTAAAAATAATATTCAAGAGAACTTAAACTCCGGACACTTTTAAAAGCTTATTGGATCTTCGATCGATGATAATTAAAAAAGTATTTTGTGTTTTTTGAAGTAGGTAATAAAAAAAATCGTGTGTCATATTATTCTGGAATAATTTAACTTCCGTTAAATTTAGTTAGAGAATACTGTGCAAGTGTTTATCGTAAACAAAATATTTATCGTAGTCCTTCCTACTCTCCTGTTATGCTTTTGGCAGAGCTCGTGGTCGTCACGACACCACAGCCAAAAGTAATCGGCGCCATCTGTTCCGATCTGCAGCATTCCTGGCAGCTTCCTGGAGGACAGACTCCACCAGACCCGTTTACATCAGTAATTAAGTAAGGCATGTCAAATTTTACCAAGTGGCCTGCGAAGGTGATCACCAGTTTCAGACTGTCATATCCTGGTATTACGGATATGATCGAAATAATACTCCTTCAGGTCTCAAAGAATCTCTCCTTTAATTTGTCTAAAGCAGCGTAATAACAGTTACAGCGACCGTGGAAATCTGACACGTGTCATTCTGTTGACACCCCTTTTGTCTCTCGACTGAGCCAAAGATGTCGACACCATTAACACCATTCATTGGTTGTTGATGACAACATCAATTACGAATCAGTTACCGACTGAATGAGGACATTTTTAACGACCAATTAAGAGCCAGAAAAATGAACTCACGCGAAACTCGCGATCTGTCAACTTACCCTAACGACATTACACAGATTGTGTTCAATTTCTGGGCCACATTTTAGGATTCAGTTAAGCCAGAAGTCCTGTGATGGGAAATTGGTGTCTCGAATATTATTGCGCGCCCACAATTGCGTGTCTATAATAACGAGAAATACAAAAGTAAACTGAACAATACTTCCACATAAAAAAATATGATTTCATCTCTTTAATATTCGAATCAATCTTTTTAGCACAATATGAATATTAACCATGAAAAAAAACTCCTGTTCTCTTAATGAAATTCGATATTCTTCAACTAAGTTTTTTTCTCAATGTGCTCCATTATTGAAGATAAACTTTTTCATGGGTTAGTTCACAAAACAGTGTGCTTATGGTTAGGTTAGACTTGATGGGCTTAAGGTATGTTAGGTTAGTTTAAGAATTATTTTTTAATAACCAAATTAATTAATCAATTAGAAAGACATACAGAAAAATCTAATTCACGAAAAAATATTAGGTTACTACTGGGATTCGAACCCAGGTCACCTCCTTTCCGGGGCCGGTGCTCTGACCACTAAGCTATAGCAACCCTCTATGTTTCCGTGAATATATCGACCTTATATGTAGTTCTTATTTTTATTAATTGATTAATTTTTTTATTTTTGTCCATAGAGCAATCCACTTTTTTGATACGGTAGTTGAAATTACTTTGCAATGCCACCGCTAGATGGACGCCATGATTAATTGAATAATTCATTTTTATTTGGACATACATTTATACAACAGATATTATATATTCAAGAACACATTCATATTTGTGAAGTTGTAATTTTTCAGAACAAAGTTCTGTGAAATATTTAATAACCAAATTAATTAATCAATTAGAAAGACATACAGAAAAATCTAATTCACGAAAAAATATTAGGTTACTACTATTAATCTTTGTTTTATAGTTTGTGCGCTATTTTCGGGGTTGTTTTAGAATTGGATTATCGGGTGCCACAATTATTTTTCAATTTGTCGTGTCTTTGTGGTATATAAACAAACATTTGTGAGATGTTATTTTCATGATGGTATCAGAATCGTATTTTTACGGCGGCTTTTATCAAAAGATCATTATACAAATTATGTAGATAATCTCCAATAAAAGAAAAAACTAACACCTACCTGTATTATATATTGCATATCTACCAAAGTGTAGAAATTCTCTGTGTGATTATTCCGCTAAAAAGTCCGATGTCGACGTTGGTTTATAAAAATATCAGTATTAAAATGAGTTTCTTTTTATTATTCACGTTTTTATCTTTTTTTTATACGACTCTATTAATTATTCCATCTCATTGAAATTATTATTACGTTATAAAATATTTTAAATTAAGCCAATGTCAACGGCATTTTAATTTGGAAGCTGTTAACGATTGCAATAAAGCGAGTCTCTTAAAATAATGTTTTACGAGTTGACAAAGTGATAATCTTCATTTAAAATTTTACGCAATGAAAATATTACAAGTTTAAAATTAAGCCCATGAGAATTTTTTTGCAGACAAAAACGTATACCAAAAAAGTGTAAAAAAATTTATGGGTACCTACATAGTCTTATAAATAGTGGTTGATGTATAGTAAAATGGAGAAATGTGAGCTGATGTAATTTATAATTATTTCGTGTTTTGGTATAAAATGTTTAATTCTACGATAATTTTCGGCTTAAATAAAAATATTAATGATAATAATTGAATACTGTAAATGAATAAAGCACTTAGGATCAAAAATATTTTTTTAAGATAAATACATATTCAGATCACTATAATATGCCTTTGCCAATACGTTAAACACTGCACTGAAGTTCTATGTCTTAATTTCTATTTATTGGGAATGCATATCGCTTAAGTATTAAGTGCCGCGTCATTTTTTTTTATAAATAAGGCACTAAACGACATGAGTATTTTATAGTTTTTAGTATTAAATTATTATTATTAACTCACGTGAGGTACCAGCTGTAGTAATGTTGAAAGTATTAATGAAAATATGTGTTAAATAGCACATAAAGTGCGAAAAAGGTTATTTTCGCTTTTTACCTTGTATTTTAAAATGATCATTCTGGCACGTAGCTTTATTCATTTTCAGTATTTAATTGAATAAATATTATCGTTTTTAATATGCTTTCATATGAATTGTATAAGAATTATAATTACACGTAATTTTACGTTACATGTTATTAAATATAAATAAACTATGTACCATGTAAATACACGTATGTTGCTAATGCTTATCTATGCAATTATTTAAACATTCTAATCAGCTGATTGATTTTCAATCCCAAGCGATGCAGTTCATTAATGATATTGTTCTTTCAGGAGGCACTGTGTATTTTTTATATATTGTTTACTACAAAACGCGGTATTTAACCTGCGTTTTTACCGTCTTTTCGTGAATTTTATATTTTTATTATAAATATGTTTTTTACTAAAATTTATCAACTTTTATTATCCTTACGTTATTGAAAATTTCACCTGAAATACACCGAATCAAACAATCAAGAATTAAATTAATTTTTAAGGTCATCCCAAACCAAAGTCTGACAAAAATTCTAGGAATTGCGCAAGAGGTTGACGTGTGTAAATTAGCGAAGGGAAAAACTACATTTCAAAATGAAGACTACAACACACACACGTTCACCAGTTTGAAGACTACAAAGTGTACACTACAATTGTAGTAAAAAGTACTTGAAGTGATGTGATTGTAGTACTACGAAATGAAGTGAAGTAATGAAGTAATTGTAATATTAATGAAGTGAAGTAATGAAATAAGTAATTGAACTACAGAATTCTAGTACTAGTGAAGTAAATATTTTTTTCCCAAATAAAAATTTGGCGAGCTAAAAAAAAGGTCAACGAGAAAAATATTTAAGATAAATGACGATATTTTCTCCAAAGTAACATTTGGCGACCTAAAAAAAAAAAAAGGTCGTTAGCCAGATTTCTTCATAAAAATGCACTATTTAAAGTATGTTTCTCATACTTTCGATAACTTTGAAGTGTATGTACTTTGTAGAGTTCGCTTTGAAATGAAGTGTACTATTTGAAGTTTATACTTTCAATAACTTTAGTGTTTGTAGTTTGTAGTGTGCACTACACTTCAAAACGTGCGAAGTGTGCACTTCAATGTTATGTAGTACTACATTGTAGTAGTGAGTACAGAGCGGACCCATCACTAGTGTAAATGGTTATAGATGATATTCGTCAATTGCTTTTCGGATTAACTTGTTGTTCTTAGATATATTATCTCAGGAAAAAATCAGCAATGCAAGAAGATTTGGCCAATAATTAACCCGTTCCCCGATTCAGCACATAAATAATCCAAACAGAAGTCTACGACGACGGGATTTCTTTTTATTTTTTCTCACGGACGTGATTTAACGCCGTCGGAAACGTTTACCGTGTTTCGGCCGAAATGTCGAAATCATCCATCTTGTCAAATGAGAAGTGAATGTTGATTGATACGGCAATATCTTCGTGTGGCCACTCGTTCATCTTTTTGGTCCCGCGCTTATATTTTTTCCACAGACAAATTATAATAAAGAAAGTATGTACGATGTGCTTCGAATTAATGTACCTGAATATTAAATACAACAATTTGAAATTTGGCGGGAACACAAAAGGTTGGTTCGTATGTTTACCGCTTGGCGGCACCCACGCTTTCAGTAATGTTTACAGTAGTCACGTGCGGTGTTTTTTTCAGCGAAGCTACGTAATGTTCAGTTACAGTAGCCGGCAAACATCTTGAAATTTTACAGCGTAGTGGGGCAAGTTTGCGCATATACCATTCCACCAACGAGATCCAGATTTTGTCTTCTGCGCATTCCCCCACTACGCCAAAAATTTGTTTGCCGTCAACTGTAGGTACTGTTAGATTAATTTTTGAACTCGGCTTTCGCATAAGCGCATGATGTCGGTTTTTTGAATTCAACTTATGAACAAGCCCTTGGAATGTATTATTTTAATATATTTCTATATAATTTACTGAAAATATGCATACGTTTTCATTACATATTATCGTTTGTAAGATAAACGGAATGAATCCGTTGCTGCGAGATGAAACATGATTGAAACTTAGATATCGCTTAGAATATTCTAAAAAAATATATGAAGACATACTAGATCTCTTATATTTTTTATGCTTAACTAATAGTGTGGTATATTCAGGCCAGCCACATAACGAGAGTACACACATAAAAGTACATTAAAGTGTAAAACGCAAGCTTTCGATCTCTCTCTTTCTCTCTTTTCTATTAACTAGCACGCAGTTAGCCTGAGACGAGTTTAGGGTCAGTCGACACAAACATTTTATTTGTCTCCGAACCCCGATATTTGGGATATACTAGAAATAGCTAAAATGTCTTACTAACAAGATAACCAATAAGCATATATTTTGCATCTCAAAGCTTTTGTTGTAAGGTTTTATAACTATACCTTTATTTTTTAAAAAGCTTTTTTTAATACACTAATAGTTCTTCTCCACCGGTCGAAGTAACGTAAGAAATAAATTAATGAACTGTTTTCAAACAATCACAAATGAAATTTGTCATTGAAGAGTAACTAGTTGGACTTGTGGTTAAGACTCTCGCCTCGTGATCTAAAGATCGCGGGTTCGAACCTCACTCCAGAGCAGCAAGTTAGTCCTATTATCAAAGCACAAGCGTTTAGCTTAGTTTGAAAATGGTAAGATTATTGATATGACACGTATTCTCTATTTAAAAAAAAGAGTACAACAGACCAGTTTTTTATAAATAAAATTTTTAAAAAAATAATACGAAAAAGGGAAAATACAATTAAAATAATTGGAATGAACCTATCTTCCTAAATAAGAAGTGTAAACGCAAATAGTGTAAGACTAATTTTATATTTTTTAATATCTGTATATGGTGTATTAAATAGGATCATATTGTTATATACAATTAAAATAATAATTGTACGTATTAAACGAGATGAGATTACATAGACGTATGTGTAAAAATTCATTTATGAAAGAGAATGGAATGAAGATATAAAAAAAGCTCGCACTTTTTAAAAAAAAAACATTGATGCGACCACGGAATGCGTGTTGCTTGATTCTTACTATTCTCAAAATAAGCTTAACGCTAGTGCTATGAGAATAGGACTGACTTGATGGTATCCTGGAATGGGGCTCGAACCACCGACCATCAGATCACTAGGCGAGCGTTATGACCATTACACCAACAAGCTACTCTCGTTGATAGAACGAAAAAAGGGTCGCCCGGGTGGTTTAAGGATGTCAAGCGAATGAATGAGGCAGAAATGTAAGAAAAATGACGCAAAGTGTTAACGGCACCAGAAAGAGAGGACGACCGCGGAAGACGTGGCATGATCAGATTAACCAGTTACTCCTAGATGGTCATGTTCGGAGCCTCAACAATAGTCGAATTTGTATGCGAAGACGTACTAATGTGGACGAGGCGAGAGTTGTGTGTCAGGACAGAGTAGTGTGGCGCTCTATCCTCTCTGCCTGTCCCTGCGGGGCGTGACGGTAGGTAGGTAAGTACACAAAGCTATTATTTTGAGTATATTCTGTCGGAATAATCCAAGAATATGGTATGGTTTCACTATATAATTTAATGTCCTGTTAATTTAATCTAACTAAAATAATCGTAATCTAAATTAAACAAACCAAACCTAATAACCTAACCTAAACAAACCTAATAACCTAACCAAACCAAACCCAATAACCTATCCTAATTTCATATATTGTCTATGAAATGTCAAAATATGCAATGCATTTTTCGAAACTTTAAAGTGTAATATCTTATTTAATACTTACTTATTAAACGTAAATTATCTTTCATTTTGTTATTAGCACATTCAATAATATAGTGAAATAATCATTTTCGTTGTATATGCAATGGGACCATTATCTTGGATTTAGCCATTCTGTCTGCCACTAGCCCCAACTGGACTAGAACCACAAAACCGGCCCCGCGCCTGCATGTGTGAGAGTCCAGTACAGAATTCGTCATTTCCAATGTTGTCTATTAATTTTATTGACTCACTTAACGATGTTCTAACGAAACCGTTATCGGCGGCATAAACGGTCTTATTGCTTCATTATATTACGGCGATCTCTTTAAAAATTGACATAAGCATTAATCAAGCGGATTTATTTTAATAGTCTTTACTTTTCCTGTCCCATTAAAGGTACGCTGTGTGGAAGAGCGCTATAAAGGGGGCGATTAGTGGACGAATAAAATAATCAACTTAACCGATTCATATTTTAAATTTTACCCTAACACACGTAAGTACACGCATCATTATCAAGATTGTTGAAGAGTCAACACGTTGGGCATATTTAACTGTAAATAGTTGCGGATATTTTGCACGAAGCGTGTGTTTTTCCGGGAAACGATTCTCGACGTTTCGTTGAATGCTTATTCAGCGTCATCACGAGGACGACCTTTTCCCGCGGAAGTATTTTCATACAACTTACTGAGTTGTACGAAAAAAACATAAAAAATTCGAAAAATCCAAAATTATACTATAATTGTTTTATTTTTTTTAACGAAAATTTGATAGATCTTCTTGATCGTTGCCACAAGTCTGCTTGCAAAGTTTCAGCTCAATTGGATCACGGGAAAAGGGTTAAAATTTAATCCAAAGTTTCTTCGTCAGACAAGCATCAGACGCCACGAGTTAAAAGAAAGGGAGTAAAAACAACAATTTGATGCGAAAAATACATCTAATTACGTTATTACAAAAAACTGTATCCTACAGTTATGTAGAACTAATGAATTAGCTCACATCTTCAATGAACTGTATTTTTTTTTCTTTCAGTTTACGTATTAATATTAATTGTCAATCTTTCTGGACTTTTGGTGAAATAAACACCAAAACTTGAAAAAAAAATTGAAATACTATCGTTCGTAAATAATAGTAAGTAGGTAGTAGATAGTCTAGGTCAAACAAAATATTGCAACATTATTTTACAGATTTTCGTTTAAAAAATCAATTAATATCAATATCAGTATTCGGACCATGTACGCTCGTAATTACCAAATTTTAAATACTCTGGGTACACGCTCTATTGATATCGAGCCAGCGCTAATTACGTCTGTATGCAAATCAATATTTTATGTTGTCTGTTTATTATGTCCATTTCAGGCTCACGATATCACACACGAAACAACACACAAGACCAGATTTACCGATCACGTTCTACAAACCCAGACATTAATAACTGCCGCAATTATTTCACAAAATTCAATTGAAACGAATCCTTTTTTCTAATCATCGCCTTGCTCTCGGAAAAAAAAGTCAGAATTAGAGAACATTTTAATGTGTAAATTTAATAGATAAATGTCTCGTATCCGCGCTAATGTAAAAAATGTAATCGCTCCCAAAATTAAGTACCCAGTACACACGTAACAATGTTATTGTGGGCACTTCCTTAAAGCATTTTTTCGTCTACTTGAACATTTACGGTACTGCTTTGGAAGTGGGCGGTACTCTGCTTGTATACAAGTGTGTTCTGCATAAAGATAAGTGCGCTTTTCGTATACGCAAATCTAAGTAACCGCATTTATCGATTTTTTTCTTCTTTTTTAAATTAAGAAAAACTGTTGAATCTGTCCCCACCGCAAACCATCCCTTATCGTATGGAATGAACATATTGCCACAGGACGAAAACATTGGAAATAAATTAAGGATTTATAAATTATGTTAGTTTATTCACACAGTCACTGAACACGAATTAAAAGTCTCAAAATTACACTATTTCGCAATTTATCACTCATCTATGAACACTTTACTATCGCTTGTTAATGCTTTCAATTGAACCACGTTCAACTATCGCATGTAAGTAGGTTCTTTGCATAATATTTCACTTGATTATCCACTACTGGTCTCACTGTAGCTAACCGCTCCATCGCCAACGTCGCACCGGTAGAAACGTCAAAACAAACATCCCTGGCCGGGACACGGCTTCATTTTTATAGGAAAAACGTTAGCTTTTTGATGATTTCAGATATCACTAGTGTATTTTCGTCACTTCGATTGTTGTAGCTAATTCCCAGAGTGTTAAAGTACGTCTCAAAATGTCATTGAATGCACGAGAATTTACGATAGTGATGTGCTCGCGAGCCTCTGACAGTGTATAACTATTTCTGTTACTATTTCATTACACTATTTTAAATACTTTTTACCTACAGGTACGTTTCATTGAAAAATGTCCTAGAGGATCATGACGTAAAAAAGAGATTGTATGGCCCGAATTCAGAGTCAATACTTAGATGATTCAAAGGTTAAGGTACGCCTTGTGTTATTTTGTATTGGAAATTACGCATTTAAGGCGTACCTTAATCTTTATATCACTAAGTATTTTCTCTGTATTCGGGCCTTAGTTAAACTTTACAATCACAGCCATTGCACGAAATATGTTCGGAATTACGAGTCACTGTTCCAATAACAAAAATATAAAGGCACTGTGTCGTGTTATTGGTGTATGGTGACAATGGAGATTTATTATACTTACGCGCGACCTGATAATATATTAGTAACCCAATAATAACCTGATTACCTGAAAATACAACAAAATAATGTGAAAAAAGAATAATTAATTTAACTTTTTGGAAATGAAATATACACAAATGACTTCATAATATGTATGAATAGGTACATCAATATTTCTACATATGCAGAATTTATTTATTTATTTCGTATTTCTTCTAAATATTTATCATATCATTGGAATGGAAACTAAAATGACAAATCACAACGGAAATATAAACTCTTTGAAAGTAGTGATAGAATATTATATCTTCTTATATATTATTCACACTAGATTGAGATGAGCTAGATGAATGAGTGATTAGATAAATGTAAAATAATAGAATATAAATAACCTTAATAGTCACTTGAATATATTATTTAAAACCTACCAGTTTCAAAAATACATGTGATCCTTTATCAGGGAAATACAAAAATGCCAATCAAAACATTAATCAGTAATATTAATTGAAAATCTTACAATTAATTTTTCATAAATATATTAAATTTTTATACCCACTGGTAGAACTCACTTAGTTTTTAAATTATACTTTAAATATTTTTACATGATTCACTTATATGTACATGCATTAATAACATGTCTTATTTTAAATGTATAATATATCTGTTAATAGACAAATAAATATAGATACAATAATAGAAAAGATAATTAAAATTAACGGAGATAGTAGAAACTTAAAAACAAAATATTTAAGCCGTGCTTTAAGTCATCTAACGTTGAAGAATTGGTCTCCGAACTAGCTAACTTACTCTGGTTAAAATAATGATTTGAACACCTCTGGTTCACGCATAAATCACACAGATAACCAGAAATAAGATCGGTCCTCACGACCAACCCATAAATTGTGCCCACTTTCCCATTGACCAACTCAAAATAATTAATTGATTTATTTGAACAATGTGTGGTAATCAAATTAAAAGTCTCGTCCAATTAATAGATCGTTCGGGAAAGGCCGGCATCGTCGAGAGATGCTGTCAGCAATGGCGTCCTATCGAGGACTCGATCACAGCTTCAAATCTGCAAAAAGAGGTCTGCTAATGGATACTGCTATCGCACAAGATGGCCTCCCAGAGTTCTGAAATGGAGGCCTTGGGAAAATAAAAGAGGCATCGGAAGACCTCAAAAGAGATGGGCCGATGATATTGTCGCTGTGGGGAGAAAGAAATGGCTACAATTAGCCATCAACAGGGAAGAGTGGAAAAATAAGGAAGAGGCCTATATCCAGCAGTGGAAAGACGAAGGCTGATGAAGAAGAAGAAGAAGATGTTTGTCTTTTTATTTTATTATTTTTAATGAGACAACAAAATACTGGATACGAAATACATAAAAAATGAATTTTTGTTTTTAAATCAGTCCACTATCTCAATAAGAATTATCTTCGGCCTGCTTTTGCAACATGCTTATGTATATTTAGTGTATCAATATAGTATGATACAAAATAAATTAAATAAAACATTCTTTTTTTACAACTTAGCTCTCTATCTCAATTACAAGTATCTTCGGTCTGCTCTAGCAACATGCCTATGTTTATTTAGTGTATCAATACAGCGTAAGAATACGTAAAATAATTGATATATTTATATTTTTTTTCTTCGCTTCAATAGGTCAGGAGGCCCAATCACAGAAGTAAAATATATTACAAAACATTCACGCTTGAGTAAATCAGATAGATTAAAATTGTGATCTCACCGGGAATCGATCCCGGAACCCTCGGTGTGGGAAGCCAGTGTCATACCCACTGCGCTACGAGAGCCGCCCCATATATACATAATGCGCCTCATATATACATAATATTTTCATTTTATAAATTTGTACACAGTATGTTACATGACACCTCAAATTAACATTAATACGCACCCAATTTAGATGAGAAACCCTTTCTCTTCTTTAAATTGGGGAGCATTATCATTGTAATATTGTATTACTTATTGCAGAACATTTTTAGATATAAAACTACCAATTTAGACTTAATAAGGTAAAAAACCTTATACAAGATTACTATTATTATTACACACACTCAAAAACACTTAGGTATGTGTTTTTCAACATCGTACTGCTGTTGATTTTCTCAAGTGATTTCTTAAATTTGATTCAAATCTTGAATAATTTATATCCGTTTTTAATTTACCCGAAAACGCTTTAATAAATTAGTTCTGGAATGTCCTTTTTTGTCCTTAGCGAGATAAGCTGGTCATGTTCACTAAAATATGAAGATTTTGTTGGTCGGGTCATACGGAGAGAATGTTCGAACTACTGAAGTTATTGCTGGATAAAATACTAAAATGACGCAGGAGCTTGGAAAGGCCTAAAGCTTATGTGGAGCGTCTGCTAATGTATTATAATCCATCCTTCTTAAAAATTCAGAACTGGATACAAATGTCTCGTAATAGGGACCAATATAGAAAAATTCTTGAGAAGGATCCACCAGGTGTAGAGTCAATAGGAATGATTATGATAAATATTCAATTTACATGATAAGATATTACTTACCTCTATTACTTCAGGGATCGGAATACTGAAGAGCGAAAATTTGAAGCCTTTCAATTCTAATATTGGCGGAGGATATAATGGATCCTGTAGATAACACAATTCAAAACTAACTGACCATCACGCCGATTCTCTGCAGGGGTAGGCAGAGAGGATAAAACGCCATATTCCTCTGTCTTGGCACACTACTTTTGCTTCGGCTACATTCATTCATCTTCTCACGCATGTTCTACGGTTGTAAATGCTTTTAACAGGGCCATCCTCTAATACTTGTAGAATCTGATCATGCCAGGTCTTTCGCGGACGCCCTCTATTCCAATATTCCTTCAATACTAGCACTATATATTTTCTTAACCATCCTTTCCTCGCTCATACGTTCTACATGACCAAACCATCTCAGCACTCCTTTCTTTATTCTATCTACCAAACTACAGCCAGCATCACTTCTAATTTGTTCATTCTTCACTCTATCGACCAAAGATCACAATCCACGAATGCAAAAATCCAATAACGACTCTCTGTTAACGGAATTGTATGAAATATTTTTACAATCTTTCTACCACAATATAATGGCGTAGAAAGGAAAGAAATTCTCATAGACCAAGGAAATTTTGCAGGGCGTAAGATGAGGTTTAAGAAGTTCTGAAAGAATATTGCAATGTTGGATGGATTGCAACTGTTTAGAGAAACCACGGAATTAGCTGTAAAGACAATGCAGGTCCGAGATGTGTCGTGGTATCATACTAGCCGCGTTTCGTCATATTTAGACTATGTATCATTGTCCCATGAAAAAATTCAGGCAAGGACCACCAGAACTCATGTTGTAAGCTTATTGTAATTGCATATATTTTTATTTATAGCGTTTACATTATGACTGGACATATTTATCAATTTCAAAAAACAAATCTTCACCCCATAGAGTTCGTTAGTTTTTACTTCCTTTCTTTTAACTCGTGGCGTGTTTGCTTGACGAAAAAACTTTGGATCGATTTTTAACCCTTTTCCCGTGATCCAATCGAGCTGAAACTTTGCAAGCAGTCTCATGGCGTCGATCAAGAAGATCTATCAAATTTTAGTTAAAAAATAATAATAATTATAGTATAATTTTGGATTTTTCAAATTTTTAATATTTTTTTCATAAATGTTGTATGGAGATTCCAACGCATAAATTAGACACGAAACCCGAAAATGAGAAAGGGAGTATTGTAAAAGCTTCGTTTTTATGGGTTACTTTTTTTATAAATTAATTTACTTCGGTGGTTTGCGACATCGTTTCGTAATAATACTATTCTTACTTCATCAAAATCAATTAACAGTAAATGTAAATAAACTTCCAAAGAGACATTAATATTTTACGATAGTCGGTTTATAAATCTACGTCGAACATCGGTTCTATCCGTACAACATTTACTTACGACAACAATCGTGACACTGCGGCTAATCATAAAATGTGTAAAAAAAATATCCTTAGAACCACAGACCATTAAAATATGTATACATGAACTAGCATAAATTTCTTGATAAAAAAGTTTGGTTCTACAGTTTGTTCCAACACGTTTTACTTATATAATAAATCACCACGAGATTATAAATTTTTGTAACAAACAGACCGTCAACAGATCATTAATGACCCTGATAGATGGTCCAAGAGTGACATTAGATTACAAAGTATGAATATTTTGTGAATATTTTGAATACGATAGAATTACACAATACATTTTTTGGATACATGATAAGTAGTAAATCATGACGTAATCATAAAATAAATTGTAAATGATAAGAAGGAAAAAAAATGTCGCAAATCAATAAATACAGTTAAGGAATAAATTCTTGATTTACTAGTTTTTACAAGTTACACTTTTTAAAAATAAATAATAAATAAATTTAATTTCATTAATAAAAATTAAATTAGTTTTCACAACTTTTGTATTGAAAATATCAACACGTTTCAGAGCCCATTGCCCCTTCGTCAGGATACAAATGTATACAATTGTATCTTGACGAAGGGGCCATGGGCTCTGAAACATGATGATATTTTCAATACAAAAGTGGTGAAAATTAAGTTTATTTTTATTTATTAAATTAATAATGTCACCATAAAATTATTTTTCTGTTTTTGGAGTAGAAAATAAATTAAATATAAAAAATATTAAAACAATTATGAAAAAGACACTATAAATGCTCTTAAAAAGCATGTCTTAAGTCAAAGACCCAAATCACGCTTTATAACAATTTATAAAAATAATATTATAATCAATATTAAAAAAAAAATGTTTCATTGAACAGGAAATTATCATAATATATCAAAAACATGTACCCCTCACGTGCTATATACCAAGTATCATTCACCAAAATGTTTACAAATAATTCGCGACTGTTTATAAATATTTTAAAGTTTTTAAGTTTTGTGTTTGATATATTATGTGATGTATTATTTATTTGTTGTATTTTTCCTGTTAATATTTAATTTTTCGTCATGTTATTTCTTTGTATGTACTTAGATAGCTACGCCCCTTTTTATGATTTAAAAGCTCAAATCAGGGTGATATCTATACTAATATTATAAAGAGGAAAGATTTGATTGTGTGTTTGAATTGAATAGGCTCCGAAACTACTGGACCGATTTAAAAAATTCTTTCACATTCAGAATCCTACATTATCCCTGATGAACATAGGTTATAGAATATTTTCAAAAATGTTAGGGATCCGTATGAAAACTTCGATAATGTAACCTAACGTGTGAAAAAATTACGAAAAAAAACTAATATTGCGTATGCTGCGGAAATTATTGTCAATAGAGCAAAGTAATGTACTACAGTTTTATAGAGGACATTAATATCTACACATGTATTACAGTTATGTTACAATAACTTATGTAAACATTAGATGGAAACATTGTTTTTTAGAGAACTGCGGACCCTTTGTTTTCCCTCACAAACTTATTTTTTACTTAATCCGTGCAACGCCGGGTACGACCAGCTAGTTTTAAATAAATAAATAAATAATTACGTTGTAACCCATTCCTCTGGCCTTAAGTAGGGAATTAGTCCATCGCTGTACAGTTTTGTACCCGTGCTTACGACAACACAGTCGTGACACTGCGGCTAATCGTAAAATGTGTAAAAAAATTCCCGACAGCCTCAGAGCCGAAACGCGGAAAGCGGCCGGAGTAGTCTGGCTCCAGTTGCGCAACGGTCCACGGATCTGCTTCTGCGCGTGATCCGCTTAGCAATTCGCAGGTGCAGCCGCTGTGGGCAGCGTGGGAACCGAGCGGAGGTCCCCTGCGTCCTCACCCTGCCTGCGCCACTGGGCCACCAAACTGGCGTTTTAGAAAGGTGTTCCGCGTTCTAATCCAGCGGAGGTAAGTCAAACGACGAGCGCGAGGCGTAGTCGCCGCGGCGTTGTTTATGCCCGCAGCCGAGATCGATTTTTTCAGCGTCTTCTCGCTGGACCGCGTGCGTGGATCGAGAGGCAGGCCCGCGAACTCGCTAATGTAGAGATGCTTGCAAAATTGTGTTGACACACATAATGAACTTTCAGATCTGTATCTCGCTCTGGAGATACCGAGCCTTAAATGTCACCAGAGGCAGGCGGGTTCTCGAAATGTACCGAAGTGGCGTAATTTTTTTTTAATTCGTTGGTGTATTCAAACGGTCAAAGGTTAACGTCACACGCATTCGCTTTACCGTTTCCGTTACTGGAAACGCCCACCATAATTAACATTAATATGTATTAGAACTTTTAGAAAGAACTAGGCTAATAAAATTGGGTAGAGCTAACAGTGAACTATTGTGAGATAAAGTAAATTATTGTAAACGGGAGCGAGAATGAGTACTCTATTAATTTATGTATATCTATATATATATATATATATATATAATATATAATATAGATTATATATATATATAAATTATTATATATATTGAGGGCGCAGAAAGCTCGACAATACCTGCCGATGACACTTCTTTCTCGAATTACGAAATGGATGATAATGAAACTCTATGAATCGGCAAACACAATTTTTCACACATCTGATCCGACGAAACGAAATTTCACCCTATGGTGACGATAATACTCCGGAAGTGGCGGTCAACAGTAGATAATAAATTAAGCCGGGAGTTGATAATATAATGTAGTCAAACATAATAATTTCGTTGTCTGTCCGTCCGGTCGTTTGTCTGTCTGTCCGTGCAACGTCTGCAATTTCTTTCGATTTCACGGCTAAAAACTAAATTAAACCGAAGATGGAGCTTAAGCCCCGGGCCAGCAAACCTGAACCGGCCGCAACTTAGCGATGTTGCTACCGCCGAACTTGTGTGACCGTTAGTACATGTAGGACTTAGCAAAGAGACGAACTATTTCAAGTTCCACCCAGCACAATTGCCATGGTTTAAAATAGTACCATTAACTGCCGGCAGGGGAAATATAAAAGTAAATAATATAAAATAATATAATTATATAAAAATAAATAAATAAATGATAAAATAATGTTTACCCTTTCATATTGTAGGGTGAATAATTTTCATGTCAATAGTATACAATTTATTTTTTTAAATACCTACTGTAACATGATAGATAATAGAATCCGGAGAAATTGACACACGATTAAAATTCCTCTTAATGTCACTACAGATCAAAACTATCGAAACCTCTGGGACCATCCACTCCTCATTCTGGAACACACTACCGCATTCTGGAATTAGCTACAACATTCAAAAAACGTCTAGAAGAGTCAGAAACATCTAGAAGAGTCACGAACCGACGGGAACAAACTACAAATGTCTGGAATGTTCGGAAAGACAACATTTTTGCTATAAAAGCGAAGCCATGCCGCGGCCATAGTTAAGTTTTATTCTTCCTTACGAGTGTAATATTAGCGATAAGCCGTAACAATCAATATTACCAACGCGCTTGTGATACCAGTGATACGCAGATTAATAAATCGAAATACTTATTTGCGATATTTGAACAGACATTTCTCGAAAGTGTTACATAGCGAGAATAAAGAATTTATAGACGACTGGTTTACGAAACAGCGCAATTTAAATAAAAATGTATTAATTGACTTAGACTATTTAATAATTACCTAATCACTAATTAATAAATAATTATTTTCCATTGCTCTAATTTATTTGCTAAAGCCACGACCCGTGATAACATGAATACACACACGGAATGTTTGCAGGTTTGTACATCATCATAACATAGCTGATCCATTGAAGATCTTGGTCTTCTTAAGGTCTTCTTCTTGGTTTTTCTTCTTGGCCACTCAGGTTTGCGTCACTGCTGCCTACTGCTGCAGTAGATTCTCCAGTCGTTTGCACTCAGTTTTCTTCAGCGTTGCTTTCAACATCATCACTCCATCCAGTTGTATCTCTTTGGGTTGTTAGTACATTGCCATATACGGGTTTATACACATCACATTCATAATTTTACTATCTTTCGAGCGATGTGCTGTGAAAAATTTAAACCAATTTAGTGGTCGCTGTAGAGTAGAGTAGAGAGTCAAATCCCCAACCGACTATTGGTCTAATATTATTCCTCTAGACTCTGACAAGACTTAGATAGACGAACAAATTGGAAGATGACGACTGCTAAGCACCCTTAGACTACGAGGAATCTCAACTCCTGGGACGCAGAAGAAAGAAAAGTGCGGACAGTCGTCTCCAGACTACAAAATCCCCATTGGGTGAATGGATATCAAAGGCAGTGGGACCTGGTATAAGAATTTTTTTTAAATTTTCTTCATTTTATCGTAGCCATGAATTATTCTGCAAGCGACCTGCTGAATTTGATTACCTGAATTGATATTTTATATCAATATGTCACAGCTTCATTTTAACAGAACATAAAATAATATTGTCACGAGATGCTAGAAGCAAAAGGAACCGCAAATAATCGAGGATTTACCATTTACATACTTCACGTTTTGGAATAAATTTGAAAATGCGAATGTATTCGCAAGGCTTCCATAACATTGAACTTTATATATATATAAACAAGAGCGACCTCGCACTTTGTGCAGTCTTTTGTTTTGTTAAGCGACAAAATAACACAGATAAACGAGTGGGCATTCGGTGCTGACGATATAGCCGATGTTGTAATAATAAATATACATACAAATACAAATTAGTTACTTAAGTCCAATTTGACAAATACTAGTAATCTTTTAATACACCTTTAAATAAATGTTTGAATAATATAAAGTTATTGACAAAGACGTCAAGTTGCCCATATATGTTTGCTAGTCTAGGAAGCCTTTGCAGTGGGGAATTAAAGAAATAGTTAGTAGCTGCAGTTTCAACGGCAAAACCTCGCATGACTTATAGTTATGCGAGACGGAACACTATATGTAATATAATTTATTCTTTATTTACATATTGTGATCAAACAAAATTTTAATATATATGTTTCGAATTGCCATCCCACGGCACTGGGCCCGCTCTCAGCAGCGGGTCAAACGTTGTAAAAGGACAGGCGCATGAATTATGTGTATGGCAGAGGAATGCAGACGTAAAGTGAAGGTAATGGTGACACAAATCGGAGGCTGAGCACCTTAAACCTTTGGTGACATCAATTATGGCGACTCGGTGACATCGTTAGCAGACGTTGCCTCGGCGGATATTGCGGAGGATGGAGACCGGCGAAGCCTTATCGTCAATCAACCGGTGATGAAATAAATTTAGTAACGATTGTATCTCTGGACCATCATGCTGACTATAAATTAATTTAATTTTATCAAATGTTCTGAGAACGCAATTACTGGATCTTGTCCACGGAGGGATAATCATCAATTAAGATAAATTATATAAGTCTCACAGAGACGAAGCTATTTATATGATAAAGTACGTATGGAAGTCTTGTCTTTGTTGGGCGTCCACGGGGCTTACAACTTATCTTGGCTGGCTTAATCGATTACTTTACACAATGCAACGTTCACCGATTTCATCCGAGAACAACCACACATCTATTCAATTTTTGAAAGTTCTATAATATTTTTTTTATTTTTTAAAAAATAGAGATGCGAACACGGAATATGTGTCACATCAATATTCTTACTATTTTCAAACCAAGCTAAACGCTTGTGCTATGAAAATATGACTAACTTGCTAGTCTGGAATGAGGTTCGATCCCGCGACCTTTAGATCACGAGGTAAATGTCCTAACCACAAGACCAACAAGCTCCCAATCACCCTTTGTAGTTGAAATATTTGTCATTCTCATATAACAGTATATATAGACGTCACCCTATTTCTACAGTTTCAGGAACGTAAGCCCTATATGCTTTCCCATATAAATAGCTTCGTCTCTCTGAAACATCTATAATTTATCTTATTTAAAATAATTTTGTTTGAATAGAAATATACGAGATGCTACTATGTTTATATTCTTTGGTATTATTATCAAAGTTCAGTTTTTGATTAAAGTGGATAAATGTTTCGAGGGTGAATGATGCGATGAGTTTCGAAATTCCAATCCACCTCATATTTTTATTTTTTTAAATTTTTTTATTGGAAATATTTTGGTAGGTACAAACAATGTTCATATTAATTTTTTTCGATAAACTTAACTTTATACTGCCCACACCTTAAATTATACTGTGTCACAACTAGAGTTTCCAGTTCTTCTCTGTAATAGAAACAACGTATAACTCAATAATTTGTGCAGTAAAAAGCAAATATTATGGAAAACAAAAATAATCACGTTGCACAATAAAGTGAATATAAAAAGATTCAAAATACTATATTATTTATCGCAATAAAATCTCTAGGTTGGGCGTGGAAATGTTTGCAAATACATATATGTATACGTGTATAGGTCTTTTCATACAAGCTTGCAATTGAGTCAGTGTGGGTACAGTGCGTAATCGCGCATTATTTCGTTGTGTTAAGTTTACGGATACCCCCCTCTCGTATGCTTAAACTTAACACAATGAAGCATTACGCATATTACGCACTGTATCCAAAATAACTCAATTAAAAGCTTATATGAAAAGACATATAAAGGACGTATACGTATGAAATATTAGGTCCTTACATATGAAATTGGCGTTTTGCCGTACTGGCAAATTTGATCTCAAATATCTTCTCTTTGGTTAGGAATTCCAAATCCAAATTTATACAGCTATTTATTCATGTATTTGTGTTTTGAAAATTATAATTCATTTGTTTTTTCCTCAATTGTTTTTTTCTTTGCGTCACTCAGTTTACAAAATGAAAAACTTGAAATATCGCGTTATTTACGAGTACGAGTTCCACCGTGGCACCAGTGCTGCAGAAACGGTTCGAAGGATTAATGATGTGTATGGCGACGGTGCCGCAAAAGAAAACACAGTGCGTTTTTGGTTCCAACGTTTTCGTTCTGGAAATTTCGACCTGCAGAACAAGCCCCGTGGACGGCCGGAGACCAAAGTTGATAATGAAGAATTGAAGGCTATTGTGGAGGCGGATCCATCGCAAACCACATCCGAGTTAGCTGCAGGCTGCGGTGTTAGTGATAAAACTTTTTTAATCCACTTGAAGCAAATTGGTAAGGTGAAAAAGCTTGAAAGGTGGGTACCTCACGAATTGAGTGAAGCAAATCAACAAACGCGCGTTGACTGCTGCGTTGCATTACTCAACCGGCACAATAATAAAGGACTTTTAAATCGAATCATTACCTGTGATGAAAAGTGGATCCTGTACGATAATCGGAAGCGCTCATCGCAATGGCTGAACCCTGCCGAACCAGCCAAACCATGCCCCAGCGAAAATTGACTCCAAAAAAGTTACTTGTGAGCGTTTGGTGGACTAGTGCTGGTGTCGTTCACTACAGCTTTCTTAAATCTGGCCAGACGATTACGGCAGATGTCTGTTGTCAGCAACTGCAAACCATGATGGAAAAGCTAGCTGCTAAACAACCGAGGCTGGTTAATCGCTCTAGGCCACTGCTGCTTCATGATAACGCTAGACCACACACTGCACAACAGACGGCTACCAAATTAGAGGAGCTTCAATTGGAATATCTAAGACATCCACCGTACTCTCTGGACCTTGCCCCAACAGATTACCATTTTTTTCGAAATTTGGATAACTTCTTGCACAGGAAAAATTCAACTCCGATGGGGCAGTTCAAACCGCCTTCAAAGATTTTATTGATTCCCGTCCGAATGGTTTTTTTAGTAAAGGGACCGATGAACCACCTATGAGATGGCAAAAGTGCATAGATAGCAATGGTACATACTTTGATTAAATAAATATATTATAATAAAAAAAATCGGCTTTATGTTCCTCCCATACTAATCGCCAATTTCATATGTAAGGACCTAATATATCGTAGATCTGGCGTTTGGCCAGATTGAATGGAATACACCGTGACCAAGCAAATTTTTAAATTCGTGATATTAACTAGTTTTTTGTGATTAATTTTAATATACAATTTAATATAATTTAAATACACTTGATTCGATTATAGTGAATAATATTTAATTAGAAAATATTAGGATTATGTTATCTACTTACTTATTACTTAATTGTGTAAAATTTTTATTATATAATTCTTTAGAATATTTCTTGAAATTTATTGTTATTTAATCTGCACACTGTTATTATCTTTGCTTAAAATTTTATTTTATTTTTCTCTTTACTATATTCATTTTTTAATTTTTTGCTTAGTGTTAGTTTATTTTACGGTTGTCTCACATAAATGCAGTATGATTTTCGCATATTAGTAACTTTTTTCTTCTAATATATAGGTACATAGATGGGGCATGCGGTGGGAGCATCGTAGCATGGCTTTTACGTAACCAATTTATTTGGAGAAAAAAATCGAAATACAACATATATTCATATTTTGATATATCATAAAAATCTGCAAGTCATGCTTCAATGTTCCCACTGCACGCGCCTGGTACATAGTAGGTATGTACTACTTACTATTTAATATATTTAAAATGATACTCTTCTCCTACTCACGAGTTGTATTACTGATGTGGAAGAGATAAATATACCATTGCAAAAAACTGTCACTATCTTTTTTGTAAAAATTTTTATTTATCTATTAAATTAAATAAAAATTGAATCGAAAATGCTTATTCATGATTTTATTTAAAAATTAGACGATTATTTGGTTTAAATTCAGTGTGGTGGATATTCAGGTAAATAAGGTATGTAAGACGTTGAGAACTGTATTGGGATGTATGCACAAGATTAAATACTATAAATGTTCCGATACAGACTATGAAAACTATATATCAATCTTTAGCGGAATCTGTAATAAGGTATGGAATAACTAGCTGGGGTCTAACTTGCAAAACTAATATTAGAAAAATTCAAAATATTCAAAATTCGGCTATAAAATTAATAAATAAAGAAAGTGCTACTAAAGATATACAGGAACTCTTCAAGAAACAAGGCTCTATGCCAATTAATGCTATCTTGTGGTACAAACTAATTACACGATATCATGAAGATGGGACATATAAGCATAGATTGATTCATAAACATAGTACCAGATTTACGGTTAAAGAAGGACTAAGAATACCGAAGGTCATAAATAAATATGGACAAAGAACATTAAAATATGTCATACCAAAATTATTAAATAAAAACCCATGTCGTAACCATACCAAACGTAAAAAAACCATACCAAAAATATTAAATAAAATCCCATGTCGTGTCAAAATGGATATTAATAAAAAAGGGCAAAATACAGAATTAATGAATTTGTTATTAAATAAAAGAGACTTATTTTGATTTTGGTAATATTTGTATTTTTTCTTGAATTATTGTATAGTATAGTTGATTTGTATTTGAGTTTATAAGATCTATTGTAATTAATTAATATGAATGTATTCCTGGTAAATACAATTTATTTATATATATGTATTGATGCACCTACAGACAAATATCAATGTGATGTTTTGTGGGTCTGAGATGTAAAAAAAAAAATTAATAAATAAAAAAAAAACAAAAAAAAGTAGATATGTATAAAGATTATATAATACCTACATCGAATATCAGGTCTCAATCTAGAACGGTCAAGGCGAGCATATATTAAAAAAGTATACGTAATATAAACAAATGCTTGGTCTAGAAGTAAGACAATTGTAATTACCATGTAGTTGAGGGATCAAATCTCGTCCTGGAAGACTTTTTTAGTATAGGTATACCAGGCGATTAGCTATGGTTGTAGAATAGTGAGAATAATGATACGAATTTACCTGAATACTGATATGAACTTATTACGTGAACGCATCTAATTAAATTTCGTGGCAATATTAATTTAATTTCAAAACTGTCTTTATTATCATCAGAATTACAATTATCAATTATATACCCACGTGTACTATCGAATCGTCAAAAACAATTTTTTCGTTTTAGGTACTATCATAAACCATCTAATTTACTCTTTATTTTTGGAAAATGTTAAACAAGTATGTGTTTACATTAAAAAAAACAAATATTGAAAGAACATTAAACTTTTATTAAAATTATCCAAAAATATATAGAAAACTTGATAGTTTAAGAGAATAAAACGAAAATCTAATTTTTGAAGATTAGACAGTATATGTACGTAGGAGCCGTCTATATTATCATAAAAAATATTATTTGATTAGGTTTCGTTTGCATATTTCATGCCCCTAGATATAATAAAGTAATTGTATACATATTTTTTAATAACTACAAATTGTTTACATAGAAAGTGACATCAGTTTAAAGACGATGAAAAATTGTCTTTATAAAAAATCTATAGGCGTGCTTTTTTGTCTAGTTCGGAGGTTTGAGCTTAATTAGCTCCCGGGGGACCACCAAATTAGTCCTATTTTATTTGCCCAAGCGCTTAGGTCAGTATAAAAAATACAACGAATACATGTGTTATAATTTACCATTTTTATAAAAAATTAAATACGAATAAAATTATAGATTTCACTTTTATTTCAATCGCACGCATAATCAGCAGAGACAGAGTCACTAAATCATCCAAGTGTTATCTCGCACAATTTAGTATTTTTTGTCAAAGCAAAAATTACCATCGTTGCGAAACGGAATTGTTATTTATGGATTCGCTTAAATAATCCTCGTCCATGACGATAAATCACGCGTTTCTATTGGACAACATAACATAACAGAGCGTGATCAAGGACATCTCGGTTATGTTGTGGCGAACCGGCGAAACTAATAATTATCTAAACAATAAATAATTGTATTGAGATGAAAGGTATCACGACATCTTAACAATGGGCACATTTTTCATAAGCATTTCTGTAAAATTCTTCAATCTCCATGCATTGTTTTCATGACTCGAGGCGGATGATGATTTCACAATGTTATCACTGAACGGACCGACATGGGCATGGTCGGCTTCGTGCAATTATTCAACTTTTATTAATCGTCCGATCAATTCGTATGGATTAATCGGAAGATTAATAAACAGTTCAAAAATACCTTTTGTTTTTATTACTTCCCACAAACAACATAATAATAAAAAATACTCATTAAATGATTCAATTAAAAAAAAAAACTATCGAAAACATATTTTATTAGTATAAACTATATATATATGTCTCACAGAAGTGAACCTATTTACATGGGAAATAATATTTGCAAGTCTCTATTGGGAGTCCACAGAGCTTACTACGTGTCTTGGCCGGCTTAAAAAAAGGATGAATTAACACAGTGCAACGTTCATCGATTCCACCCAAAAACAACCACATATCTGTCAAGTTGTAAAATGTGTTATTTATGAAACTTATTTTACAGCTAAGCTGTCGCCATTTATGGTTTGAAAATTTGTCATTATTACGAAATAACATGTCGTCGTAGGTAGATGAGACCTCTTTATTTTTTGACTTTGAGTATGAAGCAATAGTCTTTTTTAATGTAAGTACATAAATATGGTCATTCCTCTGTAGACAAAATCCAATAAACATATTTATAAAAATATTTTGAAAAAATATTTGGTTTCCATCGGGATAAGATCATTGAATTTTTAATCTACAAAAATATACTATAAATATATACAAGAGCTAAGCAAAGACGCAAACCAATGTTTCATCATTTTATACGGGTTACAGCTAGTATTAAATAAACGAAATGAAAATTAAAATGTATCATCGAAATTTTATTTGATTTCTTTTTTTTGTAAAAGTTTGAAAACTGTGTAAAAGAGTATTCTGAAATACTGAAAATTTTGACTTTAAACGACAAAATAATTTGCATTCGCAATATCGACTTAGATTATCCGAGTATATGATATATAACTTAGAACAAAGGTTCAGTTGTATATTTTTTCTTTAATATTGACCAAAGTGGCCCTCATATGAAAAGGTAATATTTTATGAAATGAATATATTTTGTGAGATGAACATAGACCTTTCAGGTCTCTATCATATTTTAAATAAAGAAATTAATCCATAAAAACCAAGTTTTTGTTATACTCCCTTTCTTATTTACTAGTTGAAACAGTTTTCGTGCCTACCCTACGCGTCGAGCTCGAGTAGAACGACGTTACGAAAGAGAGTAATAAAAAATTTCAAAAAATCCAAAATTATACAATAATTATTTTTAAAAAATTAACGAAAACAACGCGAGTCTGCCTGCAAATTTTCAGCTCGATTGGGTCACGGGAAAAGGGTTAAAAATCGATCCAAAGTTTTTTCGGTAGACAAGCAGACGCTACGATTTAAAAGAAAGGGAGTAAAAAAATGTAGTTGCTATATAATCGTAAGGAATATATTGCTACCCACCCCCTCGTAAATCTTATCCTCCAGCGGCCTGGACAGAATTTTGTATAGTTTGACACGGAATGGCATCGGCCTATAATAATCTAAGGTGATCTAAAACCATCTAAAACGGTCTACAAACGTCTAGAAATGCCTGGTACAACCGAGAAGCAACTAGAACATTCTCCTAAACGCTAGGATAATCTATGAACAAAGTACGAAAATACCAGCATTTTCGGGTATAAAAGAACTAGGCCGCGGCGCTAGAGTTGTCGTGTTTGACAGTTCGATTCAGTGAGAAGTACGCGCGAGCAGCGAGACGACACCCAGGATGGCCAATCCTGAATTTAAAAGGGACAGACACCGATCGAAATACTTGAAGTAACTAAATGGCGTTGAAAATAAGCGATTAATACTACGTGCGAGCATTGAGTGTTCTACAAGTGATAAATCTGTGTTACCCAGCGACAAAAGTGTTCATTTACGCATGATATATTACGAAAAAGTGTCATTTTAAGAAGAGCGTTAAGTTTAATTCGTGTTAAATGACTTTGTACATTGAATAATTAAAATTTTTAGTGTTTTCATTCATTCCTTCTGCAGCCACGACACGTGACAATATCATTATTATGAAGGGTCTGCATACAAAAAATATACCCCATGATGCCTTTCCTTTAAGGTCCTTCCTGAAAAGAGATAAACAGGGTGTCTTAGTGTAATAGATCTGAGGGACGTATGTCGCGAAGCATGAAAGAGACGGAGCATGAAAGAGAGAGCAAATGCTTTATAAGGTCGCGCGTATGTCGCTTTTGGGCTTTTTCTACCATTATATCGGACAAACCGCTGTTGTTCATTGTAACCGCTGTATAACGTATTGTTGCCATCAATAAACCAAGAGTAACCGACAACCTCTTTTATTGGAGAATCCCGAAGTCACGATAAGATAATAAGAACATCACACTTAGAGACAGTAGTAAATTTCTGCTTGAGACATCTTAGCATCCATCGAGAATTCAAATAGATTTGATTGATTTGAACTTTTTTACGATTTTGATCAAGAAACGAAAGCTGGTCGATAAATACTAATCATGATTGCATTGGAATACATATGCTATAATGACGTAGTGAAATGATCTCTGTTTACGGTTTAAAAGTCTTATTCTGACTTTTTGATTGAAATTTTAGCACCTTTCAAAAAAATTTATGGTCTCCGAGTTTTCTGGGATGCCGTGCATGCTTGTTTCGAATGATCCTTTCTGACTCTGATGATGGATCCTGTAAAGGGATTAGAAACTCGGTAATGTATACACGCCAGATTATCCCTGAGTACTCTAACCGGAAGATTAAACAAAGCAGTTAAAAAATTATATCCCTCGTTGGAGTGAATTTTACTTTGATTTTATTTTTAATAGGGTTCTATTGATGTAAGCTCCATTTAGAGTGCTGTATCTGAAACACTCTGTATGTAAAAAAGTTGTATTCAAAATATTTTTCAATTCATTTCGTAACACGTGAAACACATGAACATTTTAACCTATCGTTTATGGTACGTAGCACCGTCAATAACTTTACAATATTTTTTAATATCAACATCATAACCCTTCTAAAATCTGACGTCAGACATTGTCAGAGAATTTCAATCGAGGGTCGCGATCGTGTCGGGCCCATGTCACGGCCGCGGCTCTGACCCCTGACCCCCCTCTTATTATAAAAACTGGCTGCTTCATCTGACAGCTCTCGACTGTCATCCTCTCGCGTACCGTCCTGTCACATTCGTTATGTCATATTCGTTAGTGTTTGTTTATCGTTTTGTTTTTAACGTTTGCTTAACCCTGTCAGTGTGGCAGAATAACATAATGTATTATAAAAATATTTAGTGTAATTTATGACTTATAGTAATATATATTGGCGTACACGGCGACAAGGTCACAATAAGAGTAATTCATTTTAAATGCTGTTTATTTTTTTAAATTTAATAAAACAAATAATGATTCGGGCAGTGCGCAATTCTTTCCGTTTGTCATTCCGTGGCAATATTTAAAAAAAAAAAAGTCATTTCTTTGTTAGGATCATTTGAAGAGATACGCAGGTTTTACTCAGATTTATTATTGTTACTTAATTTAACAATGATATAATACGTAATAGCTCTAAAACAACATAATGTCCCTTATATAAATATAAAATTGGTACTTTTCACCAGAAAATGTGTTTGGATATTGCTCTGTTATCAAAATAATTTGGAGTTAATTGTAAAAGAACAAAACATTTGAAGTATCACTCATAGTGTTACTACACTTGGTAAACACTATGAGCCACACTAAAGAGCCATCTTTGCCTCCAGTACAGCATGCTTCTAGTATGTTCTCTAAATTCCTGCCAAACGGTTATTTCGTATGTCATCGATCCAGGGACCTTTCACTTTCGCCTTCCGGCTCGAGGTCACTGCTCGGGCTCCTTTTTAGAACTTCTGTTGTCCCCTTGTGTCATCATATACCCTTTATATATCTTTTACTATATTTTATTCTTAAAATTTAATCCTGGTTTATCAATCACGACTATTAAAACCACCAATCTAATTAACTATAATATCAACTCAAAATATACATACATACGTCATAAAAAAAAACAATTACTTATTATTTGTGTGTGATTTATACGGAAAATTTTGGACTCATTCAGTTTTGCTTAATTAACATAAATAAAAAATATATATTTAACTACTTGTGTCCTTCAGGATGAATTTTATTTTTCGTCTATGAAAAATAATTAATATTAAATTTCATGAAAAATAATTAATATCAATTGTCTGCAGTTTAGAAGCTTTAGTCAGGTCAAGTCACTAATCATAGAAATAAAATTCAAGTGCGAACCTATATATATTCAACAAATATTTATCAATAGAAAGCCAAAAAGCTTCTTAGATCTATACATTAACCTTCTTCATTTTTCGCTTAAAACGGAAGCATAAAGAAGAAAAGGGTAATCCTAGACAAAAATCACGTATATTTGGCCGAGATTCCGCGTACATTTTTATCAGATTCGATCTCCAACAGCTTCTCGGCCTATCAGATTAATTGTACAGAAACTTTAAGTGCTTAAAAAAATATTATTGGTTTTAATCTATGTTCATCAATTATTATACCTACATGTTTTGGATGATGTCTTTTGTTTTTTGGTTTTCTAAATTATTTAAAAAAATATTTAAATATTATTGCTGAAGTTCTTGATTACACAAAATCAAAACTTTTTGAATTGGACTAGTGGTTAAATTTAATTTATTATTAATAATATTTTGTTTACTTTTACATGCTTTACTAATTTCTAATGATTCTAAAATATTCGATTTCATACCAAAATTATTTATGTGCAAAATAAAGTCCTAAATTTTTATCGAAAACGCGATCATTTTCTAATAAATGATTTGAAAATTCAGAAAAACCAAGATCATTCAGACATCTCAAATGCTCTTTATTTTTTAAAATGTCAAAAAATATTAAAGTGCTTATTTTTTTATTTAAACTATGTGAGCAGTGAATGTCATAGTGTGGCCACTACTGTGTACTGATGTGGATATATTTACGCGATCACGGAACTGCCTCAAAATTTAATCGGTAGGTATTACCACCACACCTGGCAATCCATTATTTATAATTTTTTGTGCCGTGTCTAATAATGATGTTTTCGCAAACTTTTGATTTCCAAGCAATTCGTATTCAATGTCATTTTGACTGATGTCAATGTATAATTTTGTTTTCAAGACTAAAGGAATCACGACATTCGTAGGAAATAAGTCAACAACGCCAGTCAAGACTATTCAGTACCGAATTAATCACCGTTTGAAATGAGCCTTCGAGTCATACCCGAAATATAAATATTAATATTAAATAAAAAACAAAGAAAATACAAATTCATGTATTCAGCGACGCTCGTGTCGTTGAAAAACCAACTTGGTCATAATAATTAACTCCGATAAATTATTATTTCATAAATGTAAATAAGCCAAGTCATTGTAATAAATGAACGTAATGGACATGTTGCTTCCTTTTCACGGAAATTGTATGAACCAACAATTTTATCGCAATAATTAAGTGGGCCACTAATGTACATAAGTGGCAAATTAATTACGAAATGAAAAGATGACAAGTGCCTCTGTGTGAATAAGTCCAAAATGTTCAACGATTTTTCTTTTATTCGGACGTATTTCTGCAAACACGATCCAGCCCACACCAGTAGCATTCTGAGACAATTAACTTTTTAGGTTTTATTTGTAAAATATGCGTGTTTACTTTATTGCTCAAAAGTACTCCACATACCTTCCACTTTTACAATATTATATTAAGTTAAAAATAAAAATAATTATGGGCTTTTCTCAAATAATATCATGGCAGTAGGATAATTATATATATCAAAATAATTAAAAACTTCTACTTTCAGTCTTTTCAATAATTTCTATTAAAATAAAATAAGAACGTGTGTTTTTATGTAATTTTGAGTTTCAGTAATCAATAAATATTACAGATATATAGAATAGGAAAGTAGATATAAAAATCTTTTTGGGTATTTATAATAGTTTATTTATTTTTTGTGTATTTATAATATATATAATATTCAGTAATAATGACTATTTAACATTATTAGTTTCCAAATTAAGACCTCCTTAATATCCTTCTCAATTGTCTTTAATAACGATTCTCCTAATCAATTCAACATTTCTGAAGCTAATTTCGTTTCCTAAGCATTACGAATCCTTTTTAAAAATTCATCAATAGAGCTTGGAAATTTTAAGAACGATCGTATTTTACTTGTAAAATGCCGTGTGGCATTAATTTTTATGTACATAAAATATAGAGGACCTTTTTTCCTGGTTGATACATACCTATATCATCATCATCGTCATTATCACTCTTGGCTCTACAACCCCTGGTGGGTAACCAGGGGTTGTAGAGCCAAGTGAACCTTAAGTTAAGTTAACCTTCTCAAGTGTCTTCCTCCACTCGTCTCGGTTTTGCGCCAGCTCTCCCCAGTTCAGAAGCTCTAAGGTAGATATGTCTTTGATCTCTTTATCGCTCCATCTTAATTTTGGCCTTCCTAAGGTCCTTCTCACAAACGGTCTTGAGTTCAGCAAGGACTTTGATGCTTGATGCTTGGTCAGTCTTTCCACAGCCACCGAATCCTTCCCAGTTTTATAAATTTTGTGAAGCTTCTTAAACAGAATATAAAGCTCATTGGTGTTACGTCTGCGCCAAAGTCCATTTTCTAGAACTGTTCCAAAAATATGCTTCAGATACTTTTTTAATTAAGATAATTTTGTGGGTTGGATTCTGTTTGCTGAAATATGTCCACTTTATTATAATTCGATTTTTCGAACTGGGCCAAAGATAGGATATGATTTCATTTAGCCAACCAAGACGGCCGAATCAGTGAGCAAGTTTTTACATACGTTGTATATATCAAAGCGTTAAAAAAGTGCATTTCATTACGAATAACCTTGAATGTGTGTTACGTTTCCGACAAAGCTGTTGATTTCGCGAAAGATATCGATGTAAAATGGTAAAATGTCATTAGCAATTCATTAATTAATTACATCCTTTTACTCTGATTAATGCGCTTTTAATTTTGCTGTGTTGAAATAGCGCATTGTCACATGAATAATAATAAATTAGATGAATCGCTTAATAATATTCACCTCCAGGACTCCGATTCGGATCTTATATATTTTTAAAAACCTTTAATCAGTTAATAATAAATCAAAATTTGTATATATGTGGGGTATAAAAGCAAAGGTAGCAATATCCATTAACTAAAAAAAATGTTTTGAATGCAATCACGAAGGATTACTTATTTAAAATATACTAAATTTTAGACTTTATGAATTTATCCTTTCCAAGATCATGTTTACTATAAATTTATAGGCTATGTTTCCTGTAAAATCTCGAATTCAGTACATTAAAAATTATTAATCCTCGATGACTGCATTAACTTTTTTTAGAAATTGCTGCCTTTTATTTTATACCTCATATTTAATTTTAAGAACCCTGTACAAAACAAATGCTCCCTTTAAGGCCTGCGAAAAATAAAGGAAACCTGCACTACCTAACCCTTGACCGCTTATCCTGGTCAACTTACTCTATCCCCAAAAAAATAAATGTTTTTCAAAAAGAAAACATATTTTCAAATTTTAGATCTCAGACAGAAATTTCCATTTTTTCCATATTTTTTTTCCATTTCGAAATATTTTATATCCAGTTGTGGCGAAAGATTTTGATATTATTTTATTCGAAGTGTGCCTGTGTGTGGCTTATGCTCCAACGTAGAAACATGGTCATGAGATCAAATCAGTGGTGCCTCTTGCGATGATGCAAGTGGAGTGAAAGTAACATATTCTGTCCATAAGAAAAAAATTAAAAATAAATATTCTGTGAATGCAATCAAATGAATAAAATTATATTTTCGAGTGTGAAAGTGTAATGCAAATGTCCATTAATAATTTGTATATTTATATTTATGATGATATCATAAAGTAGGCAGAATCTTACGGTCGGTCTCAACTCTCGGATAATATATTTAACAAGTATAAATTAGTACTTAGATCACATGAACGTGATTTGTACAGCTGAGAACATAACTCCCAAAAATATCATCATTTACGAAATGATCAGAATAATCATCTTAGCCATATGCTACTATGGTTTATAGAGTTATAGAGTTAAATCAAGACTAGCAAAAAAATCAGGCTCACGTGTTACAAAGCACTGGGCAGGCTAATGTTAGAAAAATGTCAAAAAAATCAGGCATTTGGATCAGAATTCTAGGCCTTAAGGCGGCACATTCACTGCAAATGCATACTTCGGCGTTTTTTTTACGAAAATGTGGGTTTTCGTTATTCATTTATATCAGAATGTATACTATAGACTGCAATGCCGCTGCCGATGGAATTCTGTTTTTTAATTACGTCATTTATTGACACATTTCATACTTTGGAATTTTTATTTTTAAATATTAATTAAGGTGTTTTTATTAAAAAAAAAACTAACTTTTATTAAGTGATTAAAGCCTCAAAATACGGGAATAAATAGAATATACTGTTTAAAATCATTCCTTTATATAAATAAAAAGCTTTTTAAAATCAAGAAAAACTTAAAAATTTCTTGCAAATATAAAATATTAAAACTTTATTAATATTGAATATTTCTTAATTCCTTATTACAGATTCTAGATAATGAAGTATACTTTATACGTATAAAAAACATTTGCGTACATATTATAAATATTCATTAAAAAACGATTTTTTGGCCACGACTTGTCGATTAATGCTTATATTTTATTAATTATGGTAAATAATGTCCAGTTTATTACTTTTATATACTGCACGGAATGGTAGATAATAATAATAATACAGAAAGGATAATAACAAAGGTTCTGTCTAATTTATTGCTCAAAAAAATTGCAGTATAGAGTATAAATTCTGATATAAATGAATAATAAAAAAAACATATTTTCGTAAA